>PVKC010048225.1:0-10930 GCA_004027635.1 Crocidura indochinensis | reverse complement strand
ATTTTAAAAATATCTATAATAACAATTCAGAAATTCAAATAGAACATTTCTTGGATTTCTCAATATGCATGCAACCTTTTCTTACAATGCCTGGAAAGCAAGATATATTTGTACAAATGCCAAAATAGCCCATTATTATCCTTTTTCTTTTAATTTTCCTGTTTAATACATCAGTTGTGCTGAGAAATTTCTCCTGGCTCTCTCTGTACTCAAGGATCACCTCTGAAAGTGAGAAGAGAACATAGGTGGTCCAAGGATCAAAGTCAGCCATGTGCAAGGAAAGTGCTTTAATTTTTGCATGACCTCTCTAGCCTCTATCTTATCCTTAACCAATCAGAAAAATACCCCAAATCCTGAGAATATTTGAATCAGTCATTACCTGATTGATTCATTCAAGTCAGCCTTTCATCAGAAATTATTTCTCGGGGCCAGAGAGATAGCATGGAAATAAGGCATTTGCCTTGCATGCAGAAGGATGGTGGTTCGAATCCGGGCATCCCCTATGGTCCCCTGAGCCTTCCAGGAATGATTTCTGAGCAAAGAGTCAGGAGTAACCCCTAAATGCTGCTGGGTGTGATCCAAAAACCAAATAAATAAGTACATAAATAAATAAATAAAATAAATTATTTCTCCTCCTACAAGCATTGACTTCTGTTATTGCATAGTTTACTCTGTCTTTGTTTTTTTCTAAACTTCTATTTTGAGAATCACCTTTCATCTTGCTATTGTTCCTTATATTGTCACCAATTTCTGTATCTTTAAATATACATCTAAATAAATTTGCCTCAACTTTTTTTTTATGTAAAATCAAAAAAGGCATCCAGACTTTCTGGTAGAAGATGTAATGTTGGAATGTTGTATTTATGACACTCTACCATTAATAGTATTGTAAATCAATGGTTTAGGAGAGAAAAACATCTTTTACTAGAACAACTAGATATCTATATGCAAATAAATGAAACTAGATATTTACCTCATTTACAATTAAATATGAAAAATCAATTATATTCCTATATTCTAATGATAAAATGTATAAATGAATTCTTAGAAGTAAACAAGTCAGTATATATTTGTGACTTTATTAATAATTTATTAGAAATGTCATTAAAAGCAAAACTAACAAAGAAAAAAAGATTATACATTAATACATTTAATAAAAAACCAAGTTACATATAATTAATATATATTAGAAATTATTTTCCATTGTTATTTTTATAGACTCCATATTTTTTTATTTTATTTTAACACCTTGATTACATACATAATTGTGTTTGGGTTTCAGTCATGTAAAGAACACCACCCATCACCAGTACAACGTTCCCATCACCATTGTCCCAAATCTCCCTCCTCCCACCCACCCCCCGCCTGGACAGGCTCTCCATTTCCCTCATATATTCTCATTATTAGGACAGTTCAAAATGTAGTTATTTCTCTAACTAAACTCATCACTATTTGTGGTGAGCTTCATGAGGTGAGCTGGAACTTCCAGCTCTTTTCTCTTTTGTGTCTGAAAATTATTATTATTGTAAGAATGTCTTTCATTTTTCTTAAAACCCATAGATGAGTGATACCATTCTGCGTTTTTCTCTCTCTTTCTGACTTATTTCACTCAGCATGAGAAATTCCATGTGCATCCATGTGTAGGAAAATTTCATGACTTCATCTCTTCTGACAGCTGCATTGTATTCCATTGTGTATATGTACCACAGTTTCTTTAGCCATTCGTCTGTTGAAGGGCATCTAGATTGTTTCCAGAGTCTATAACAAGCACCTTTTAAAGTTTGGTTGTTAAAGTTCGGGTCTCGTGATAACATTATTGTTGACTATAGCTTGAAATTTTATTTCTGTCTTTATTTAACATGCCGATGCAACCAAGATGCCCTGTCATTTTACATGTATCTTTCTCCACTCAATTTCTTTCATCTCTTCACTATGTTCTGAGTCCTAGAGTGTTCTCAACAACTCCCATTTAAGCCATTACATTTATTCATGCAGTTATTCTAAATACCACATAAAGTGTTATCATCTTGTGTTTATCCTTCTTCTTCTGCGTCATTTCATTTACTATAATATCTTCCAGTTCCAAGCCCATTGCAGTGAACAGCATGATTGCATCATTACTTAAAGCTATGTACATTTTGTACACATACTATATCTTCATGATCCACTCATTTATTGTTGGACATCTAAGTTGATTCCAACTCTTGGTTATTGTTTTGAGTGCTGTGATGAATTGACCTAATATTTTTCTGTAATTTTGTTATATTATTGTTGAAAAATGACCCAACATAAATTTACATACTTATAAAATAAAAAGTTCTTTAGTTGGCTAATCAACTCCATAAAATATTTCTTTTTTTGGGGGGGTGGGCCACACCCGGTGACGCTCAGGAGTTACTCCTGGCTATTCGCTCAGAAGTCGCTCCTGGCAGGCACGGGGGACCATATGGGGAACGGTGGGGATCGAACCGCGGTCCGTCCTAGGTTAGCGCAGGCAAGGCAGGCACCTTACCTCCAGCGCCACCGCCCGGCACCCTATAAAATATTTCTTTTCTGATTTTATAAGAGTTGCTTATATGTCACTAAAATTCTATTTCTACCCTATAGTAGATTCAAAATAACTTGTACTTTTGCTTAACTTTCTTCCATCTTTCACAGTGGCTATACAAATAGTTTTAATATGACTTTCATGATTCTTTAGTGGTATGGAACAGTGTTTCTCAACCTGTTTTTCTGACTATGGACCCCACCCTTTTATTTCTCTATGGCTTCTGCATCACATTAGTTGGTTCCCAATCTTACACTCTGATCTCCAATATATACAGTTTTCACCTGTGACCTCCATGAATTATTCTTTGGCCTTTGATTAAGGGTTTTTTTTTTTTTTGGTTTTTGGGTCACACCCAGCAGTGTTCAGGGGTTACTCCTGGCTCCATGCTCAGAAATTGCTCCTGGCAGGCACGGGGGGCCATATGGGGCACCGGGATTCAAACCGATGACCTTTTGCATGAAAGGAAAATGCCTTACCTCCATTCTATCTCCCGGGCCCCTGGCCTTTGATTAATAAAAACTTGTCTGGAACATACAGAAATATTGAAACTATTTCAAGAGGAAACTAATCAAATTTTAGCTATCTATCTAATATAAAATTGAAAGACATTTTGCCAATAATAGAATACATTTCTTAACAATATCATTTAAATAATATTTAAATAAAAAATAACCATAAACGCATCCACAACCATAGCAAGTTGTAACAAATGAATATTTTATAGAAAATCTTAGTTGTAGATGCAACTACAACTCTACATTTAACTAACTCTACATTTTGTTATTTTAGGATGAATTTTTCAGATCTCAGAGTGTTTCTATCTTTGGATTATGTTGAAATATGTGCACCCCCCTCCCAAGTTTGGTATAAGCTAAAATAGAGAGTAGTGTCAAGGAAGCCTAATTTGGCAACTCATAGTCAATATCCAGAAAAGCTACCATTAATATTAAAGCTGAATGATTTATTGAATGAAACTCAGTTGTAACAAAATGTAGATTTATAAATAATAAGAAAAACAGAAATATTTTTTTTCAATTTTTAGCTGGATATGTATTATTGAATAAAAATCTGATAGTGCACTTGCTCTGTATGCAGCCAACTCAGATTTAATCCTTGGCATCAAAGAGTAATTTCTGAGTGCAGAGCCAGGAGTATTACCTGAGAATGGCCAGGAGTGGGCCCAAAAAACTAAGAAAAAAAAAACTAAAAAAAAAATGTGTTCTGGGGCCAGAGAAATAGCATGGGATAGGGCTTTTGCCTTGCATGCAGAAGGACAGCGATTTGAACCCCGGCATCTCATATGGTCCCAAGCCTGCCAGGAAAAATCTCTGAACATAGAGCCAGGAGTAACCCCTGAGTGCTGCCAGGTGTGACCAAAAAACCAAAAAAAAAATTATTCTACTTTCAATTTTGATTAAATAGAAAGATTGTGCTCCATGCACAAGTTATTTATCAATATCTGACAGTAAAAGACTACATTTGGTCTTTTTTTAAGGGCTTCATACTCTTCTTGACCTAAAGTTAATCCGTAAATTTATATATATCAAAAAGGTTTTCCAAAAAAATGCATTTTAAGACAAAGTTTATATTAAAAGAGTTAATAGGAATTTTCTTTTTCCTCTTGACTTCCCCTGTATTCTACAATGAGTTGGGACTAATTTCTAAGTCATAAAATGCATTTAAATGTTTCAAATACATAATTTATTGAAAACTAAGTTTTGAAGGACTTGAAAGTATGGTATTAAACACCATATATATATTTTAATTTCAGGTGACTCAGTTCTATGGAAAAGAAAGGATGTATACCACTATTCTGGGGCACATGGATTTCTACATTATGCCAATAATTAATGTGGATGGTTATGACTTCACATGGAAAACGGTAAGTGTAGGCAAAGAAAATACATATTCCTCCTTTGGGGATATAAGATGCACTGACTGAACTATTCATTCATAAAGCCCTATATCTTGGGTATAATGATTTTATGATTAAAATAATTTTTAAAGTTCTTAATGTTAAAGTTCTAGCAGATACATAAAAATAGAAATAATGGTAAGCTTCTCTCTACCAAACACCAAACAATATATTACAGCCATTGTTTATTTATCTATATATCCTGACCGTTTAAACCTTACCCATATTATTTTAAAGCAAATCTCAGCTATTCAGAAAATAATCTTAGCAAATATTATTCCATCTGTAACTATTTCAGCATCACATCTAAAAATAGTTTAATAAAAATAGCCAGTTTTCTAAAATTAATAATAATTACTTAACACCAGATTTGTCAAATAGAATTTAATTTTTTCACTTGTATCCTAACTTTATTATTTGAGGATCGTCCCAAGTAACACTTGAGAGATATTTCTAGGTCCTGTGGTAAATTAGAGATTATACATACTCCATGGTGATAATCAGGGGCTCCAGGACTACACTCAGTGATGCTTGGAGAATCCCATGTTGTTAGGGATAAAATAGGATTGACTACATACAAGGTATCTGCCTAATCTGTTACTATCTCTTGACCCCTGTATATTAACTTTTTAAACCTTCATTTCTTTTTTTCAAGTAAGACCTTTTAATTTTTTTTTAATTTTTTTTTATCATAGTGGCTTACATATCTTTCACATTAGTATTTTAGGTATATTAACATTGAATAAGGGGAATACCCACCACCAAATTTGTCCTCCCCCTTCCTCATTCCCTTTCTGTAACCCATATCCCCCAACCTCACCTGCTACTAGAGTAGGTGGTCCCCTCTTTGTCTAGCTTACTATCAGTGATCATATATCTGTTTGGTCCTGGTGCCCTCCCTTGTTTCTCCCTCTATTTGAGAGGCTTAGCTAGATAAATTGAGTTATGTGGTTTTAAGACCTTTTAATTTTAATCAAAATATTCTCTTATCATAGTCTTTTTATTTGCTATTTATTTATTAAATAAGAGTCTACTGTTAGGGACCCGGAGAGATAGCACAGCGGTGTTTGCCTTGCAAGCAGCCGATCCAGAACCTAAGGTGGTTGGTTCGAATCCCAGTGTCCCATATGGTCTCCTGTGCCTGCCAGGAGCTATTTCTGATCAGATAGCCAGGAGTAACTCCTGAGCACTGCCCGGTGTGACCCAAAAACAAACAAACAAACAAACAAAAAACAAAAACAAAACAATAACAACAAAAAGAGTCTACTGTTAAATGTGCTAATTATGTTTTATGTCGTACCCTAATATTCCACTATTCATTTTTCTAGAACTTGATATTTGCACAGTAGGTGATCTAGTGACTTTTCCTTCACACTGCAAGGCAGTAGGTTATACTTAATTCCTCCATATTTACGTATACAGACCTCTAACCTAGAAAACCGATACAAACCAAATTTTTTTTTGTTCTTTTGGGCCACACCCGTTTGATGCTCAGGGGTTACTCCTGGCTGGCGCTCAGAAATCGCCCCTGGCTGGGGGGGAGACCATATGGGACGCCCGGGGATTGAACCATGGTCTTTCCTTGGCTAGCACTTGCAAGGCAGACACCTTACCTCCAGCGCCACCTCACCGGCCCCAACCAATTTATGTTTCAAATACAGGCAGGCTTTGGTGTCAGAAAGGAAGAATTTTTTTTTCTGTTACCTCCTGCCTATTTCTCTGTCTCATAAAGTGAATATTATTGACACTCTCAGAAAGTTCTAAATACTGCTCCATAGACAAAACTATACAACATTTTTATTGGTGGAGTCTGAAATTGATGACATGTTTTAATGATATTTGGTTCAAACTAAACATTTGAGTGAGTATGATTCAATAGATGCAGTTGTCTTGTAAGAAAAATATAAAGATAATGACAGAATAAAATGACAGGGTTGAAAGAGAGAAAAATCGGGGCCCGGGAGATAGCATGGAGGTAAGGCATTTGCCTTTCATGCAAAAGGTCATCGGTTCTAATCCCGGTGCCCCAATTGGTCCCCCATGCCTGCCAGGAGCAATTTCTGAGCACTGCCGGGTGTGGACCCCCCCCCAAAAAAAAGAAAGAAAGAGAGAGAGAGAGAGAGAGAGAGAGAGAGAGAGAGATATCACCAGGCCAATTATGCTTAAGAATTTTCCTTACCTGAACTGCAAACCTGATGCTGTGGCTCTCCATATTTTGTTTCTTTAGGATCGAATGTGGAGAAAGAACCGTTCTTTTCATGAAAACAGTATTTGTACTGGCACAGACCTGAACAGAAATTTTGCTTCCAAACACTGGTGTGGTAAGTTTTTATTGTGGTTCTAACAATGTCTCTTCATTGAAAAGGTACTGTTATTCATAAAGTCAGGCCTCTGAATTCAAATTAATAAAAACAAGGCCAATCTTTTCAGCAATCAGTAATATTTATGAATCAGAAATCAGTAATATTTATGAATCAGCAATCAGTAATATTTATGAATCAGTAAATAATTGAGTGATAAACAAAAAGTAAGTAAAACTCAAACTAACAAAGAGTTTAGCCATCTATACCTCTGGAGTTGTGTGTGTGAAAGACGATAATGAGATGGGTGTCTTAGGGGCTAAGCATGGCATAACAAAATACCACAGATGGCATGACTTAAATTGTAGACATTTCTGTCTTGCTATTCTAGAGGCTATAAATTTAAGATAAAGTAGAAGTATGCTAAGTTGTTCCTAAAGCCTCTTCTTAGCTTCCACATGGCTACCTTCTCACCATAACTATAACATGACCTTTTCTCTATATGCATAATATCTTAATGTGTCTCTCTTTCCTTAGTAAGAAACTACACACATTAGATAAAGGCTCTACTTTATAACTTCATTGGAATCCATAATGAAAGACCTATCTCCAAATATAGGATGTTATAGGGTAGAAAATTAGCAGAGTAATTGAGATCAGGAGATAATTCAGTCCATAAAAGGAAGAATTTTGTGAATACATCTGATTTTAAGCTTTCAAAATAAACTCTATTCGTTTTCTACAATATAATGTTGTATTTCAGAGTTTTTCAGTAAGTATGCAGTGTCATATTTTTCTTTTCCAATAAAAGCATAGAATTTTTCATTGTTTTTATTATGATAAACTACTTATACTAACTACTTATAAATGCACTTAATTGACATTAAATACATTCAAAATTTTGTGCAATCATTATTTCTATTCATTTCTAAAATGTTTCGTCATCCAAACAGAAGCCCTAATTGTTATAGATGACCTATGTAACATAGAGAAATAAAGAGGTTGAGTCTCAAGAAGACTGTCTACCATTTCCTTCTCTACCCATCTTGGTCACACAGGAAGTGTCTAGAGAAATCTAGGGCTGATAAAAGTTTTTGATGAGTCCCTGCATGGTACATACCTCATGTTCCACCAGCCACATGAAGAAGCAATCAAGTTGTGTCAAAAGTCTACTTGCTCACTGCAGTGTGGGAAATGATCCCTGCCACCCTATTTATTAGGGATCATGGACTCAGGGTAGAAAGAAGAATTTATATTTGCAGGAAAAGAAAGTCAGCCTTGAATGTTACTCAAGCCTTTTGGGTTTGTCTCCTTTCCCTCACAGAAAATAATTTCAGGCAGGGGAGATGTATCAACAGTTTCATTTAGATTTTATGATTGAAGAAAGAGAAAGATAGAGATAGAGGGAAGAGAGATAGTGAGAGAGGGAGAGAGAAACAGACAGACAGAGAGTGACAGAGAGCATATATAATGCCAGGGATAGAACCCTGGCATGCAAGACAAATGCCTTTCTTGCTGTGCTATTGCTTTGGCCCCCTTTCATTCTATTTTTTTCCTTTTATGTGCTAAAAAGACAAACCATTTTACCAATGGTTTCTAGGAAGGAATTTATCTTTTATCTCAGATATTCCTTCCTGTCTCTGTGATCTTACTCCTGAGTCAAAAGGACAGAAAGTAGAATATTATTACCATCGTAAGTCATGTGTAATATAATCTCTTATTTTTCCAAAGGAATGAATAATGTCATTTTGTCACTCAATATTGCCATCCCATTTTATTTACGATACAACTTTAGTAAGTTAAATATAGCACTGAAGGTAGAGTTGCATATTCTGTGTTTTGAAATGAGATCTTTTAAATGACTACATGAATAAGTAATTTATATCACATTATCAGAAAAATTACACAATCCGCTAAAGAAAATGTCTTTTATTTTCTCACAAATGTATAGGCTTGGCTGATTTTCTTGTTTGTTTTTGTTTTGAGGGATAGTCATGCCCTGTCTCACTTATGGTTAACTTCTGGCTCTTCAATCAAAGTTCATTTCTGGTAGTGCTTGGGGAAGCATATGTGGTACCAGAATAGAACCAGATCAGTTGTGTGCAAGATAAGAGCTTTACCCTGTGCTATTTCTTTGGCCTTTGCTGCTGTTTTCAAGACTGTAAGAGGGCTATACCAGTTTTGGAATATCTTTTTATGTGACTATAGAAGGTTTGATTTCTTCAAAAGAAACTTAGACATCTAGCAGTCTTCAAAAATGTATTCTTTGTACACGTGTCATTGGCCTGCTTTCTTTGTTTATATGAGCAATGTTTTTTTTTCTCATGTGCTATATAATAGTTAAAGGCTAAGTAGAAATATGACTCCACAGTAATACTGCCAGTCTCCTCATACAGTTCTGTCATATTGCCTGGATGAATTACAAGTCAGAATGTTACCAGCTCCTGGTCAGCCATTCAGTGTTTCTTGTTTATGAGTCTAGGGTTTAAAAGATAGTGTATGAGAAATATAGACAATACTCTGTCACTAGTTGATACCATAGGATTGGGGGTTGGTAGCTTTGGATTGTATTTCCAGCTTTATATTGTACATGTTCTAAATCATTTCTCCCCTGAGCCCTGAAAAATGCTTCTCCATGTGTGTGTGATCCTCTGTCCCCAAATGGACCTTTTATTTCTTTTGTTTTGTTTTTGTTTTTTTTTGGGCCACACCCATTTGATGCTCAGGGGTTACTCCTGGCTAGGTGCTCAGAAATTGCCGCTGGCTTGGGGGGACCATATAGACGATGGGGGATCAAACCGTGGTCCTTCCTTGGCTAGCGCTTGCAAGGCAGACAGACACCTTACCTCTAGTGCCACCTCGCTGGCCCCAAGGACCTTTTATTTATTTATTTATTTATTTTGGTTTTTGGGTCACACCCGGCAGTGCTCAGGGGTTACTCCTGGCTCCATGCTCAGAAATTGCTCCTGGCAGGCACGGGGGACCATATGGGTCACCGGGATTCGAACTGATGACCTTTTGCATGAAAGGCAAACGCCTTACCTCCATGCTATCTCCTGGGCCCCAGGACCTTTTATTTCTAATGGTTGACATTATACTATTATTACAGCAGAAGTACTGAATAAATACCACTATGAGTGAACATGTATCTTTTATGCAAAAAAATCTATTCTTTACAGGACTATTCTTAGCTCATTTACATAAAAATGCTTTAAAGAATAGAATAAGCATCATCAAGGAAATCACAATCTAACTACTTCCCTTTATAAATTTCACACTATTTAATTGTAGAGGAAGGTGCATCAAGTTACTCCTGCTCAGAAATATACTGTGGACCTTTCCCTGAATCAGAACCAGAAGTGAAAGCAGTAGCTGATTTCTTGAGAAGAAATGTCAACCACATAAAAGCTTATATCACGATGCACTCATATTCCCAAAAAATATTGTTTCCATATTCCTATAGTAGGAGCAGGAGCAAAGACCATGAGGAACTGGTAAGTGCATCTTTATTATTTTTTAACACTAGTATTTTAGAAATAAAAATCCAAATTCAAGAATTAAAAACCATTAAAAAATTCTCCAGGAGTTTGTTTCTCTAGAGTGAGAAACAAAGTTCTATGCTGCCATTCTTACCTTTGGAAATAAACTTCAGCTGCAGATGAACTTCCTAAGAAACAACTTCTTAAAGAAGAGAAGGGACTGTTTAACCTGGACCTGATTTGCAGAAGGTGCCATATGAGGACACAGAAAGACAAGATTCTCTGGAGTTATTGCATTTTCTTTGTGGTCATTAGACTTTTACATATTACCCCACAGTCAAGTCTCAGACATTGTTTACCAATTTAGTATGAGAATTTTAGAGGCCATACCTAGCTACTTTGGAGGAAGGGGTGCATGCAGTGTGGGAGACTCAGGCCTCATTCACACATTGTAGATATGTATTCGACCACTTGAGCCATGTCCTGGGCTCTGGCATTTGAATTTTTATGTAATGATCTCCTTCACCCTAAGTCAGGGGTTCATTATTTTGTTTTAGTTCTGTTTAATGTAATAGTAGATGAAGGAAGTTCAGAAAGGACTCATAGTGTTGCTTTCCTCCTTACCACTTTTTTGCTCCTAAATATTCTATGACTATATGGATCATAAAAGATGCAGATTACCTGA
>PVKC010048224.1:0-10964 GCA_004027635.1 Crocidura indochinensis | reverse complement strand
AATGTTATATTAGGCTTAAACTTTTAATTTTAGCCTATCATACGAATAAGTAAGCATTTTGATTTTGTTACCGACATTTTCATTTTATGATAGATTAATAAACATTTTCAAATACTTGTCCTGAACATTGTCTTTCACAATCTCTCAATCTATATTATCTTTTCCTCATTCTGTCAATAAATCACCATTGGATCTATAAACATCTGAAATAAAATTAAATAGTGTCATTGAGAATTTAGTTTTAATATAATGAAATATATTACACATGGATTAACAAATGTCATTTTGGAGTGATAGTGTGATCACAAACACCTGTGCTCTGGGTTCACTCCTTATTCTTGCTCAGAAAGTAATCCTAGAAAGACTTGAAGGACAATATGTGTTACCTGAGGTCAAACATGGAGCCAGTGAATTCAAGCAAGACCTTAAACTGCTGATTGATTTTGTTGGCACTGTCTTCCACCATTATTGAAGGTCCACCAAAGCCCTTTTAAAGGTCCTAGATGATCTGTTTAGTAATACTCAGTCAAACACGCCAATGGATCAATGAAAATGCCCAAGATTCATTGCTGTTCAGAACTTGAGGTTGCCACAATTATCTTGTACCAGATAATTGTAATTTTCGGAATCTCCAGGACTTTCCTATTGATGCTCAAGAATAATGTGCTGATTAGATGAATTGGGGTTAATGACATATACCTTAACCTCTGTGTTATCTCCCTGATTACACATTATCTATTTTAGTGTTATTAAACACAATAATATGTAAGTCTAAAGTATACATAACTTAATATTGGCATGAATCAAATATTTTGAAGGAAGCACAATACATTCATAAAACAAATAAAAGTATCCTGTGTTCAGAATAGCTTTTTTTATTTCTTCATATTTTAAAGCCTACATATACCAATATTATTCATTTGTACAAAATTAGAACTCTGAAAACAAGTATCCACTGTCATTTGTCACAATCAATTTTAGTATTTTCAGAATATTTACATATCTTCATGTGAACTTACATCCTCAAATAAAAAGCAAATGTATAGAAAATGCAATTTGACATGGATTTATTTCCTGTCAAATAAATATACTTAAGGTAGCAGAATCCTTTTAGTAAATCTCAATCTTAAATATTTATTGTTTATAACTTATTATGTACTATTTTAAAACAAGATAGTGCTTTTAATGAATTAAAAAACTTTGGAAAAAATTGTCCGGAGGTAGCGCTAGCGGTAAGGTGACTGCCTTGCCTGCGTTAGCCTAGGACAGACAACGGTTCGATCCCCCTGTGTCCCATATGGTCCCCCAAGTCAGGAGCGACTTCTGAGCACATAGCCAGAGGTAGCCCCTGAGCGTCACCAGGTGTGGCCCCAAAACCAAAAAAAGTAAAAAAAAAGCTTTGGAAAAAATTAATGAACTTTAAAAAATTTAAGTTTTATAATCAGTCTTTCTAATTTTCTAACAACAATTGTAGTATTTAATTGAGTGAGAAAACAGGAACATCTAAACATCCTGGTAACTTAGAATACTATAATGTGGCTATATTGTTAAGTTATTTGCTTGGTAATAACATTAAATTTAGTTATATAAAGTGTCTTTACTTTGCCAAGTAACAATATAAAGTGCTATGTACATTATTCTATTTTTTACTATTTTCCTGGTTAGGAAATAAAATAAAAAGTGATGCTGCACCTTTGCAAAAAACAGCTACCTCTAATGGTTTTTCTTTCTTTTTTCTTTTTTTACTTTCTCCTTATTTTTATATAGTGGTTTTCTTTTTCCTTGGGACATGTATTACTTTCTTTTCCCTTAAATTTCTGTATTCTTCAATTCAGAAGAAAGGAGAAAATATAAGGATTAAAGTTAGGGGCAAAGTGTTCTCAGGTCTATTGGTGAAGAAAAAAAGGAGACAGAAATAAATGTCCAAGCGGAAGTTAGCAACAATGGAATCAAGAAACCTAAAATTTACCAATCTAAACTTAAATGATCATGTTTACAAGCAGGCCAGGGGTCAAAAGTGGTGGTATAGGATGCAATCTGGGAAAATTGGTGGAAGGAGGCCAACACTGGTGGTGGAAATGGCCCTGATTCATTGTATATCTGAAATTCACCTATGAAGGACTTTGTAAAACACAGTGATTTCAATAAAATATTTTTTAAATGTGATAAAGTAACTTGACCAAGTGATGAGCCTAAGAAGTAATAGAATCATAATTGTAGTCCTTATCCTAAATTATCCTTTGTTTATCTCTATTGCCTCAGAGGTGATATTTGGGCTATAAACAAAAGTCTCAGAGTTTTATACTAATTGTGTGTAAGGTAACTTTTGACATTTCTTATGTGTCCAGAAGTGGTTCTGGAGTCAACATGGAGTTGGTTATACGCAAGCCAATTGTTTACACATGACTGTCTCTTCATTTTTATTTTCTGTAAACTTTTAGTTTTGCTCAGGTAGTTAACTTTATAAATTCAGTTTTATTTTTACTAACAAGTTGTATTTCACAACTGGAAAAAATATTAGATGTTTGAACTTAATAGTCCCTTGGGGCCATAGTTTGAGGACCACTGATATAATGCTTGTTATTATTATATTTTAGGATAAATTTACCATTATTCAAAGTGATTACATATTTATATTAAAATTGATTCAGGCTGAGTCCTTAAATTTTGTGTTATTGTTTTCTCTTCACAGTTATTTGATAATAATACCTGTAATTTTCTATATTACTATGTTTTAAATAACATTTAATTAAATAGAATGTTAGGAATTAGTTAAACTTTCATAGAATATCTATTTTGATAATCACCTAGATTGAGGGTTGACAGCAATGCAGTGGACTACGAAAATAAACCTGTGATTTAATAAACAAGAATATCCAAGTTATAAGTAATTTCAATATTTTTATTATATGATGTAAAATTTATTTTTTGGATTAAGTTGGATAAAGGAGCTAAAATGTTGACATCCTATAAATTGCAATGTTATTACAGTACCTATCACCATAAAAATGAGAAAATTACTCTCTCACTCTCCATTGGAGTCTCTTAATATTTTCTAATTGTTATTCTCAATTATCTAGTGAGAAATAAGTTTTTTATTGATTTACATTTGACTTCACATCCAGCAATGATCAAGACTTACTCCTGGTTCTATGCACAGGATCACTATTGGTGGGCTTGAAATACTCTAGAGTAGAGAGAATCAAATCAGGATCAGTTCTGTATAAAATAAACAGCCTAATCTCTAATATATTGGTCCTCTAGAATTTATTTTTTTAGTCTTTTCTTTGTTTCTAAATATACAACATATGAGCTTGAGTATCCAATACATCTTTCTTATAGAGATTTATTTTACTATCTACACTATCAAAATTTTCTGAGGGCAAAACTTTGTATTATATTATACCATAAAAAGCTAGTTGATTACAAAACAAAATCAATACTTGTGTTTTTAACATCTAAAATTAATTGCACTGTTTATAAATTCCATACCTTTTTCTATTTTTTGATTGCTATACCATCTAGGTTCTATATTGATTAAATATTGTTTTATTTATGTACATATTTGCTTATTCACTGGTCTGTATCTGATGATAGTCTGGGCTTTGGATCTGTTTCCAGGGATTTCTCTTTGTGCTCATGGAACCAAATGTGGTTTCAGAGACTGATCCAAAGTGAGCTGCATAAAAGGCTAGTTCCTTAATGACCACAAATAAACCACATCTTTGTTTTCCATTTAATTTTTATGGGATACTTAACTATTCCCAGATCTTAATATTCTAAATATTAAGTGAACATAGGTGTGTGTCTTTGTTTATCTTTTCAAATTGATGTTTTTGTATTTTGGACAGATATCTAGGAGTGGAACTGTAGTATGTTAGATTTATTCTTAATGCTTTTTGAGAAAGGTACATTATGTTATACATAAATTAGGAAGAGTTTAGTGTCCCACCAACAATAATAATGCTCCATATCCTCAGCCCTTGTCTTTTACATTTAAATTTTATAATTTTTGTTTGTTTTCGAGATGTTCAGCTCTGGCTCCTGACTTTGTGCCCAGGGATCTTTTCTAGCCATTCTTGGGGACCACAGTGACTCAAATATTTACATACAAGACCAGTGCTTTTCTACCAGCTGGTCTATTGCTCATATCCTTTTTGTATGAATCATTTTCATCAGAGTGAATTTATGTTTTCTTGTCATTTTTATGTGAATTCCTTATACTCAGTAATTGTAATCATTTTTTGTGTTTCTTGGGTGCTATACCTGACTGTGTTCAGGAAATACAAATAACTTTGAACGCAGGGAACACTCTTGGAAATGATCACAGTATCCAAGTTTGCCAGTGATCAAAGTAGGAATTGCTGCATTAAAGACAATCACTTTATCCTATACTATTTCTCTGGTCCCTAAATCAATGTCTTCAAATTACTTATCTCTAAAACAAAATATACAAAATAACATGCTAGTTTATAATCAGATAACATTAATACACTTTGTTAATTTAAAAAATATGGTGTTATTCATTTTTTAATTGTAGAAGGCAAACATTTAAAGAATGTGAGAAAGTGTGAAGATTTTATTAATTTCATAAAGCCTACTAAAATTAATTTATATTCCTTTATGCTCTTCTAATTCCTTGTTAGTATTAAATCGTTATATTAGATATGTAATTTTGATAGGGTAATCATTATTTTTAGAAAAAAATCAAATGCTTATGATCTATGTCTTTTATGAAAAAAGCCCAATGAACTTTTAGTCATATTTCACAATTACCAAATAATACCAGACTATACAGGATCTCTCTCTTTTTTCACATTAGCTAATAGAAAATATTTCCTATTTATTGAATTAGTCTGGAGTTATGTATCTTTGTTTAGAGATATAATAACTCTATTAACTTCCATTCTTTCCCCAAGATGACTTTTTTATAAGTATTTGATCATGCACATAAAATAAAGTAAGCTTAGACATCAATTATTCTATCTCTGTTATTATGGACAATACAAGGAAAGAAAATTCTTGACAATATATTAAAAGTTGTATTAGTGTTAGTTGTGTTTCTACCAACTTCCTTTGCTCTTAATTTTAGTAGTTCCATTTGCTATCTATATATTACTATTTTCATATTTTAAAGGCATTTATTTTGTGTGTTATTAAAAAAGCTCTAAGTGATAAACAAAAGTTTAATTCATTTATAGATATTTGTTGTCTTTATGCACCTAATACTTAAAGGCATGAAAGGTTTGGTACTAATTAATGCCTGAGAAATAATTGATAATAAGAAATTAAGATGCCTGATTCAAAAATACAAGTTTTGTTTAAATCCTTTAGGTTGAATCAAGAATAATACTATGTTCATATCATTGTACAGAATTTTTAGTGAATTATCTTTAGCATATACACAGCTATCTGGGGATGATTGGGTTGTTACAATGAATGAGTACAATGTTGGCATTTAATGCTAGAGCTTAGTACATAGATATTTTTCCAATGTAAAAGTTATGGCTGTAAAATTCCAGTAGAATTTTAACTGAAAAAATGTTCTTTAGTGTTTATAAGAGCATGCTATGCATTCCTTCATGATTTTTTAAAATTTTGATCTTGAACCTTCCTATTTGACTAGTATTAGGAAAATAATTTAAGTCTAAAAAAATTCATAACTGTTTTGTAAAATTCAGATGTAAAATAACATTTTTTATTTTAAAGAAATACACTAATTGATTTTTATCAGACCATAATAAACGTTTAATTGCTGTTACATTAATAGCAGCATTATTAGCCAGAAAAATTCTTTTATAAATCTAGTCACTTAAAATAACAAAGAGTTAAATGGCTGAGTATTTACAAAAAACATAATAAAGGATTTATTATATTTAAGTCAATTAAGTAAAAATAGTCAACCTATCAAATATTTGACACTTAAGTTAATCAAATTTACAAATCACTAGATTGTTCATTTGAAATCCAAGATATTTATCTTCTTTTCTCTGGATGTGCTATCTTTCAGCTACTCTGGGAGTTACAGGCTTTTATTATTTTCAAAAAGATCCTTTTGAACGAAGCTGTCCTGATACCTGTATCAGTTATTTTTTTTTGGAGGTTAAACATTATTCAGCTCATAATAATTAACGTAGAAATATTTCACACAACATAACAACATGTCAAGATATTAGTAGAGTGGAATATAGTGTCACTACAGAGAAGCTCACAAAACTAGGTGCTGATTGTCTTGCTAATTTTCTATTATTTACAGATTTTCAAGCTGAGGTTTATTTCTTCAAACATACTCATCAGAGCAGTGGTTTCTCCAGATATTGAATGTTTGGAATAAAAAGCAATAAAGAAACATTCCTCATCTCAAATATGTTCTTAGAGGGAAGGAAAATGATTCCCAAATGAGTTTCAGTGGACACTATAAAAGTTTTATTTGATACCAAGCCCTTCATCCTGGCTGCCAGAGAAATCGGGAAAGCAAGCATAAGGCCTTTCATTTTTCTAGAGTGGGAAGTGGTATCTTCTAAAAGTGGAAAAAGAGCTGTTGAGTAGGAAACTATCTCTTCATCCCCCAGTCCCAGCTGTCCATAGTATGAATCGCCTTCATTTTGGTGCCATTGGAATACTTCAGACTCACCTCTACTTGTAAATATTTTATAACTATATAAATATTTCTGTCTTTTCCCACCCTTAGTAACCTATGGATAGCAATATTGTTTTATTCATTAATGCAATTTAAGCAGCTATTTTGATCGACGTTGAATTGATAAAAAAAAATTAGCTACTATTTTAAGCAGGGAACACTGTTCAGAATTGAAAAAAAAATTTATTTCAAAATCAACAGTGCAACCTAAGATCAGTAAAAGTACAGTCCTTGGGGGAACTTTCAAGATTAAAGTACAGCTTACAAGGAAAGAGACATTGCTTCATCCCTGAAAGAGCCAAAGCCTGTCCATCTGCTTCACATTTAGGTTTTTCATAAGCCTAAAAATACAAGTAAATAAAGAAAAAGAAAAATATATCCATAAGACGTGTACCCCGTGAGAGATTGAATGTGAACCATATCGGATTTAAACTATAGAATTTACAAGCAAATGTCAATAATTTAGAATTATCCATCTATATTTACAAAAGAATCCTGTCAAAATGTTTTTCTTCTTGAACAGTGTGGTATATAAAATAATTGCAGTTTCATTTCAGTTGGCTTTTGAGAAAGGGCAGACATAAGAAAACATTGCATTTCTACTGAATTTTTAGAAAGAGCAGAACTACAAAGCATTAGTCTAAACATAATAAAAGCTTGAGTCAAATATATTGAGAATACCAGCTTTATTCCATTGAAAAATATCTTTCTCTTGCTAAAGAATAAAGTTTTTACTCTTGAATTTTTTTTTAAATGTTCTTGGTAAATAAGCATTGCTAAACACGTCAGTGAAAACCAATTAATAATTTTTCAAAACACTGCCTAAAATAAGCAGTGTATAATGTTTAAATGATAGCCCATATTCAAAAAATAAAATACCATTTTCTTTGAAAATAAAAAATACATCAAGCCAGATTTGAAATGTTTACAGCAATACTTTCCAGTCGTTTGTTATGATAAAAATGCTAAATGAGAAAACTTCTTAGAAGAATCCACTTTTTAAAGTTTTATTTATTTTTCTTGATTGCATATAAGTTGTTTTTATGAGAACAAATTGTCATTTTCAATTTTAAGAAATATTACTTCATTAGGCATAGTATCATTTCATATTTGACAGCCAATCAATGTCACAAAATACAGTATTAAACTGCTTTTGTTCAGTGTGGTCAGACCCTGATGTGCTCAGGGGTTACTCCTGGCTCTGCTCACAGTTAACACTCCTGGCAGGCTCGGGGAACTATATAGGATGACGGACCATATAGGATAATCCAACCTGGGTCAGTCTCATGCAAGGGTGGAAAAACACCCTTTCCACTGTACTATCACTTTGACCTCTAAAACTGCATATTCTAATAAAAAATATGTTTCTATTTTTTCTGAATATAAAGTCATATACACAGAAATTAGTGTATATTTTGTTGAGGACTTCTTATAGGAGCGTTATGGTTCCCTTCATAATATTGTGTGTGTTTCATCTCATCTTATGCAAATATATTTTATCTAGAAGTGATAGTTTTAACTAGTTTACTATTTATTTAATCATAATTTTATAAGGAGGAAATATCTAGATTTGGAAACTATTATGGGATATTCATTAATTTTCTTGTGCTTCCATTTCCTAGTGTCCCTATTATAACAAACCAGAAAGTTAATGTAGAGATTCAATTCTGCTTAAGGGAATGTCTTAACTTGGATCAGAAACTTAGTGTCTTCTATAGTGATTTCTTTTGGAGGCCCTAAGCAAAAATCTGTTTTCCTGCCTTTTCTGTGTTTTGGAGACTGCCTGTATTTCATGGCTCATAGCTTCTTTCTCATACCTCTACAACCTCTCCTGACATATTTTTCTTCTTTCTTATAAACAATATTTATCACTACAGAGAATATCTTGGATTGTTCAGTTTTTCTCTTAAGATTCTTAACATTAGTACTGTTGACTCCATACTATAGACATATATTCTCACTTCTGACTGTGAGAATTGTGCAGATCTTTGGATGTCTTTGGATGTCTATTGTGGACACATTTTATGGCTCTTACAAAAATTCTGATTAGTCTTTTTACATTTGTTGCTATTTAATTGTAAAATACAGGAATAAGTGCACATTGAGTTATTGAGTGTGCACATATGTCTGTTGTTAGAATAAGTCTCTTAATAATTCATAATGAATCAGAATGAAAATGGTAATATTAATTAGGAATCATGAACCCATTAAACATGCATATTTCATAACTATTGGTGTCCCTTTAACTGAAAACCAGGCATATTTTTAAATTAAAAATAAAAATAATAAATGGTATGATTAATTATCACTGCATAATAAAGTTAGTTTCAACCAATGACACAATTTTTAAAGCGTATATATATTTCTTAACAGGATCAAATATCAAATTTAGCTCATTTTGATCTATTATTCCCAAGAGCAATTTGTAAATGTTAATAAAAATATTATATTTGATTTAATATAGAACATTGATGAGATGCACATTTTATCTGACACAAAAAATGATTATTTTTCTAATAAAAGTTCCTTTTAAAATAGAACAAAACTGTTATTAACATATTTGGCTAAGTTACAATTATACAACCGGCTAGTATGAAAATGTAATTTTCAGTATACTCTTTAAGAGACACTAGAGATTAACATAGATTCTCATTTGATTTTTAGTTTTCATGGATATTTTAATTTTATAGAGTATAATCTTTGCCATTCAGTGTATTTTATATGAGCCATGGGATAGCTTAGTTTTATTTTGTTGATTAACTAAATAAAACTATTTATCACTGTGATAATAAAAAAGGACATTTGTATTGCTCTGTATTTTTTTCCATTTTTCTTCTCCATTCAATAATAATGTATACTTCTTTTCAGAAAATTTGTTTTTTTTTGCCATTGAAGTTGACTTATTGGGGTAAAAATAAAATACTATCTAGAATCGTATTTCTCTGATGGTTTCATCACCCAGTAGAGATCATAGATAAGGGAATTAAACAGAGCTTTTGTTTGACTGAGTAGTGTTATGCAACTAGTGATGAAAGACAAAAAGGGCCCGATTGGGGAAATTACAGCACTTAAAATATCTTTGGACCTGAGACATAGTCTAAAATTTTGACACAAGAGGACATATTTAAAGCAAAAATTAAATATCAAAACTTCATAAATCATTTATTTAGGGAAGTTACATCAGTCTGGAGAATTTAGAATACATGTTCAATGGTGCTATGATAAAAAAAAAATCAATGAAATAATCATATGATAAAAAAAATCAATGAAATAATCATATGATTATTTCATTGATTTTTTTTATCATAGCACCATTGAAAACAGAAAAAATAGCATACAAAAATACTTGATAAATTGAATGCTATTTCATGTTCAGTAAGTTTTATAAAATTTGAAATTAATATATATATACATATACATATATATAATGTTTTAAAATGAAACTGCTCTCGTAGTCACTGCCTGTTATAAAGAATGCAGGATATCTAACCCTATTTTTTAGCAATTGTAAATTTTACTCTATCATTTTTATATTCCTAGGGTATATCCCTAGGAGTGGTGTAGCTGAATCTTATGGGAGCTCAATTTCCAGTTTTTGGAGGAATCTCCATATAGCTTTCCATAAAGGTTGGACTAGATGGCATTCCCACCAGCAGTAATATACAGAAAAAACTAATTATCTTTGATAATAACTTACTTAATAGAACTCAAATCATGCCATTTCTCTAATATGTATCTTGTCTAGGAAGTTGTATGTATAGATTTATTTAAAAGTATATTACTTAGCAAGTTGTCACCATCTTTTACCTTTAATTTGTAATTAGCTGACAATGCTGAACATTTTTATTTCTTTTAAATACCTCCATAGTGTCATTTTATAAATTTAATTGAGAAGTAATTTGTTAGTGAACTAACATTTTTTTTCTAAACAGAAAGTCAAATATAGTGGTAATAGCATAGCATTATTATAAATTAATTTTCTTAAAATATTCAAGAAGCTTGAAACTGCAGAATTATTCAATAGACCAATGTTGGTAGTTTTCATTGTTAATATTTAATTTGATAGATTCTATTTTCAAAAAAACTCAAAATAATTAGTTCATAATATTTTTTAAAATATGATATTATCTACTTTTGTGGCTAAAAATGCACAAGTTTTTCATCTAAGACCTTCTACATAAAAAACCTACATATTGTTATACTTTTATAATAAATTATCTAATTAGATATTTAATGTGTAAAAATAGAATAAAACTAAAGATCCTAAATGTATATATTACAGGTTGTCAAGGCATTACATGTTTTTTGATGGTAAAATTCTATT
>PVKC010048223.1:0-10934 GCA_004027635.1 Crocidura indochinensis | reverse complement strand
CCCCTATTTTTAATGTGCCTTTGTAGCAAGGAGTGGTGCTACATTATATTGCTGGTGGACTTGGAGGTTGGGAGAAGAAAACAGACCCATGACAAAAACTAAAAGTATACATGCTCAGCCGTATCTAAAGAAAAAAGAATTTCTTAAAAGAAAAAAAAAGGATTGAATAAAAGACTTAATGAAAGGAATAAAGTGGGGCCAGGAGGGATAGCATGGAGGCAGGGTGTCTGTCCTTCCCGTGGAAGCATGGTGGCTCACAGCCCGGCATTCCCCATGGTCCCCCAAGCCCATCTGGGGCAACTTCCGAGCACAGAGCCAGGAGCACCCTCTGAGCGCTGCCAGTTG
This sequence comes from Crocidura indochinensis, assembly GCA_004027635.1. Lineage (NCBI taxonomy): Eukaryota > Metazoa > Chordata > Mammalia > Eulipotyphla > Soricidae > Crocidura > Crocidura indochinensis. The sequence goes on along the minus strand of PVKC010048223.1, from coordinate 10,589 downwards.
TGACCCAAAAGAAGCACAATACAAATCAAATAAGCATCAAAATGGGTGTGGCCTGAAAAACCAAAAAAAAAAAAAAAAAGGAGTAGAACAAAACAGATTGAAAAAAAAAAAAAACCGAACAAGAGGGGAAAAGGAATAAAACCATCCTATGTATTTTCGGTTTTAAAAATGTGACTCTTGGGGCCAAAGAAATAGTATGCCATATGGTCCCATGAGCCTGCCAGGAGCGATTTCTGAGCATAGAACCAGGAGTAACCCCTGAGTACTGCCAAACAAACAAACAAACAAACAAACAAAACGTGGCTCTCAAAATAAAGTTCAACCATGGTTTTGGCGAGATTTGGCTCAGTTGAAAATAAAGGTTGCCAACCACTGTTCTAAGGTGTTGTGCTTTAAAACGTAAAATTTAGGACTGGAGCAACAATACACTGGATAGGGCCTTACATGTGGCCAACCCAGATTCAATTCCTAGGTACTCCATATCAGCCCCTGAGCCTGCCAGGAGTGAATCTTTAACAAAGAGTAAGAAGCAAACCCTGTGAACTGTTCCCCCCCAAATTAAACAAACAAATAAAAGCAATAAATCTTGTCTTTTGTGTGAATTTATTTTAAGAACAAAACTTGTAAACATGTTGCCATAAGAAGAGAATGTGCTCAAAACTATAGCTGTTGATTTTTAAATATTTTAAAATAGTATTTTTGGTATTGGGATTTACAAGACTATAATGACAGGGTTTCAGGTATACACTATTCTAGTATTACACCCTCCAGGGACCCTGCCAATGACAGAAAGAAGCAGATACTCTGTCTCAGGGTGTGATGCAATATGCTTACCTTGTTCCTTTTTTTTTTTTTAGCTAAGAATGTGCTAGTTAGGGAGAAAAAGTACTTTCTATGCATCAAGTTCCAGACATGTGTTTTACAAACACCTTTCTAATAAATAGCACAATTTCTATTATGTATTCGGTGAGTACTCTTTGGTCTCAAAAAGCTAAAGAGCTATAAAAATTTGCATGAATTAGATAAAGAATTACTATTTCCAGTGATGACTCTTAGTACCCTCAAATTTGAATGTTGACTTTTTAGCCTTTGTTTAAAGCACAAAGAATTCCCCAGAGCATCTTGGGAGCTTCTGACAGCTATTGGCACAATTGCCTTTGAGTTCCTCTCCCCAGTGTGAGCAGATTTCGTTCCCTGAAGATGGGAACTGAAACTATGTTCTTATTGGACGCTGACAGCCAGCCTGGGCTCTCATCTCCTTGAATCCCCATGAACAGCTTGCCATGTGGCTCACTTTCTAGTTCAGCCAAAGTGACAACTTCCTCCAAGTTTTGAATGCTGGCATAGTCTTCTGCGACCAGCCAGAGAAAAGTCACTGTACTAGAAGCGTTGGTTTATGAGATTACAGTTCAAGGTCAGTGTCTATGTGAAGATTTACTAAGTCATAAGCATGGCTCAGTAACTGAACATGCAACTTACATAGTCTTGGGATCATGCAGCACCTTGTTGCAGGGCTAGGGAATTTTGTGGGAATTCATAAATCATTACTGAAATTAGCCCCAAACACTTTCCAGCTCTTTGACCAGGAAAGTTCTAAAAAAAATGGAATCTTGGGCAGGAGTGATAGCACAGTAGATATAGAGTTTACCTTGCATCTATATGGTTCCCTTGACCAGGAGTCTTTCCTAAGCATAGATCCAGGATTAAAACCTGATTACCGCGGGTGTGCCCTTCCAAAAAATTATAGAATCTCTGTTTATGGTGAGTTTCATGAGGTGAGCTGGAACTTCCAGCTCTTTTCTCTTTTGTGTCTGAAAATTATTATTGCAAGAATATCTTTCATTTTTCTTAAAAACCCATAGATGAGTGAGACCACTCTGCATCTTTCTCTCTCTCTCTCTCTGACTTATTTCACTCAGCATAATAGATTCCATGTACATCCATGTATAGGAAAATTTCATGACTTCATCTCTCCTGACAGCTGCATAATATTCCATTGTGTATATGTACCACAGTTTCTTTAGCCATTCATCTGTTGAAGGGCATCTTGGTTGTTTCCAGAGTCTTGCTATGGTAAATAGTGCTGCAATGAATATAGGTGTAAGAAAGGGATTTTTGTATTGTATTTTTGTGTTCCTAGGGTATATTCCTAGGAGTATTATAGCTGGATCGTATGGGAGCTCAATTTCCAGTTTTTGGAGGAATCTCCATATTGCTTTCCATAAAGGTTGAATTAGACGGCATTCCCACCAGTGGTGGATATGAGTTCCTTTCTCTCTACATCCCCGCCAACACTGCTTGTTCTCATTCTTTGTGATGTGTGCCAATCTCTGTGGTGTGAGGTGGTACCTCATAGTTATTTTGATATGCATCTCCTTGATGATTAGTGATGTGGAGCATTTTTTCATGTGTCTTTTGGCCATTTGTATTTCTTCTTTGTCAAAGTGTCTGCCCATTTTTTCTCCCCATTTTTTGATGGTATTAGATGAGTTTAGTTAGAGAAATAGCTACATTTTAAACTATCCTAATAATGAGAATGTATGAGGAAATAGAAAGCCTATCTAGAGTATAGGCGGGGTTGGATGGGGAGGAGGGAGATTTGGGACATTGGTGATGGGAATGTTGCACGAGTGATGGGTGGTGTTCTTTACATGACTGAAACCCAAACACAAACATGTATGTAATCAAGTTGTTTAAATAAAATAAAAAAAATTCTTTGCTTTAAAAAATAAAATTTCTCTCTCCAAGTTGTAAAAATTTAACTTAAAGCTTCAGGATTTACTGAGCCAAATAAAACATGGAGTTCTTCTCTTTGAAAAAAATATGGAATCTCATAGTCTTGAAATAAACTACACTCCTTATTTGAGTGTGCTTCTCCCTTTTTATCATTTTTTCCCCAACATTAGTTATATTGATACTACAATTCTGGTTTGTTTTTGTTTTTGTTTGTTTGCTTTGTGGTGGGGATGGCACAGTAGCAACACTCAGAGGTTAACTCCTGGCTCTATGCTCAGAAATCAAGCCTGGCAGGCTCAGGGACCGTATGGGATGCCGGGATTCGAACCCTGGTCTGTGCCGGGTCAGCTGCATGCAAGGCAAATGTCCTACTGCTGTGCTATCTCTCTGACCCCCTACAATTCTGTTTTTGTTTGTTTGTTTTTTGGTCACATTTGGCAGCGCCCAGGGGTTACTTCTGTCTCTACACTCAGAAGTCACCCTGGCAGGCTCAGAGGCCCAAATGGGATGCCGGGATTCAAAGCACTGTCCTTCTGCATACAAGACAAATGCCCTACCTCCATATTATCTCTCCAGCCCCACAATTCTGTTTTTAAGAAAGTTCCACACATTCAAGAAAATCACATTGTGAACTAAGTATTACAGAGCAATTGTAATATTTTTTGCTAATACTTATAAATATAATTTTCTAACTAATAATTTAGCATATGTAAGTTTTGGAAATAAAAGAAATTTTTTGATAAATGCTTTTTAAAACTGTATGTGGTAGAAATAACGTGTGCTTGATTATGAGCATGTGTGATTTGAGGGAAGTGCTTGTGTGTGTGTATGACATGTGAATGTGTGTACATGAGTCTGTGTGTGTCTAAGATATGTGAGCTTCATTGTCCTCAACCATGACTGGCTAATTGTCCTACTTTGCAGGATTCAATTGTCTCTTTCTGATTTTCATCAGACTTGCAATTAAGATTGATGAGTATAAGAGGAATAATAAAAAAAATAAGGTTAAGGATTTAAGAAACTTAAAAACTAAAGATCTTGGGGCCTGAGAGATAGGATGGAGATAGGGTATTTGCCTTGCATGCAGAAGGTCGGTGATTTAAATCCCTGCATCCCATATGGTTCCCTGAGCCTGCCAGGAGCAATTTCTGAGCAGAGAGCCAGGAATAACCCCTGAACACTGCCAAGTGTGACTCAAAAACAAAAACCTAAAGATCTTGGATCAGCAACAGATATAAAAAGTGATTAATGAACACAGATAAAAAGTGTTACTCAGATATAAAAACAACTATGATGATTATGTAAATATCAGTTATGCCGTCCATTATTTTTTGTTATAGAAATTATGAAAAATCCCAATAACACTAAAAATCTTCCCTTGCATAGATTTTTTTCTTTAATAAAATTGGAATATCTCCATGGCTTAGAGTTTTACTTTGTACTAATGCAAATCTATCTCAAATCTTAGAATTTACCCGATGTGCTGGATAAAATGTGTATAACTTAATTTAAAAATTAAATGTGGGGGTCGGAGAGATAGCATGGAGGTAGGGTGTTTGCCTTGCATGCAGGATGGTGGTTCGAATCCTGGCATCCTATATGGTACCCATGCCTGCCAGGAGCGATTTCTGAGCACAGAGCCAGGAGTAACCCGAGTGCTGCCGAGTGTGACCTCCAAAACAAAAAACAAAAAACAAAAAATTTAAATGTGAATATGCAGGAAATTTTACTTTGAGATGGAGAGATGGTGCACGCAGTCAGGAACTTGTCATGCAAGCAGCTGACCCAGATTTGATCCCAGGCACCACTATGGTCCCTTAAACACTCCATTCCTCCCCATGGGACTGGGGGGAGTTATTTCTCAGCAGAGGCAAGAAAAAACCCTGAGTGTCATTGAGTTTTCCCCTCTTCCTTCAGAGGTATTTTATTTAGGGCCAGTGTGAGTCCTGGCCTAAATAAGCTGTTTGTCTTGAATGCAGCTTACCTTGGTTCAAGTGTTGGCATAAGCTATGGTCCCCCAATTACCATCAGGAATGATCCCTAAATACAGAGCCAAGTGTAAGACCTGAGCACTGCCAGGTATACACCTTCCTCTCCAACTGTATTTAATTTATCTGCATAGGCATTTCTCCCAATTTTCTTGAAATTTCCCATCGAAGAAACCACAAATTTAGACTTCCCATTCTGTCTATATTCATATGGCATCCTTTAAACATATTACAAATAGTTTAAACAGAAGACAGAGCAATAACAAGTGAGTAGGGTATTTGCTTTCCATTTAGTTGACTAGGGTTTGATTTCTGGCATACCATATGATCCTCCAAGCCTGCCAAGAGTAATTTCTGAGCACAGAGCCAAGAGTAACCCTTGAGCACTGCTGGATGTGGCCCCCTAAAAAAACAAAAACAAAACCATAGCATGTCTAAAAATACATGGTCTAGGGGATATAAGGCCAGAGGGTAAAACATTTGCTTTACATGTGGCTGATCAGGGTTAGATGACTGGCACCACATATGGCCCCCTGATGCCCAAACACCGATTGTCCCTGAGTGTAGAGGTAGGAGGTAGCTCTGAGAACAATGAAGTGTGTCTCCATCCTCTGACCAATACTAATATACGTCACCTTTAAAATATGACCCATTAACTACTTTTTCAATATCATGGAAATAGGTGCAAATATTGGAGCTGTTTGAGCAATTTTCATCATTGCTCTAAAGGTTGATATGGTCTGATTTAATTTTCTTTCAATTATAGAATAAAAGAAAGGTAATGTGATTTACATATATATGATACTTGTTTATAACTTAAACATTTTATCCAAAAAATGATCACAAGAATAATCAAACTACCTAGAAATATTTGAAAATATTCATTTAAAAAGTATTTTCAAAATTTGTTCATAAATCTAAGCATGACACATGTGGTAGTGACTAAAAGACATAATTTCTCACCAACTAGTTGGTTAAAATTCTGCCTGAACAATATAGTGAGTCCAAACCACAAATTCAGTGCTATTTTTAACTTATAAATGCATATGCTGGTGCCATTTTTGTTAACTTTATTAAAAAAACAAATAAGGTTTCTCATCATTATCCAATAAATTTTTAATCTCATGGATATTTATTTGGCTTTATATAGTTACTAGTAAAGATTATTTCATTTATTTTGAGGAAGCATAAAAATACAATAGTGGTAGCAGAATGAACTTTATACAAATTTATAAGCAAGATGTCTTAAAATACTCCATTTTAGAATATTTCAATTTTGTTGTACTTGATATTCATAAGAATATTAATCTTTAATAGGCAAAAAGAATGCATATTTATATAGTATGAAGCCCTTATCTTCTTCCCAACATATTTTCCATTCAGCTCACTGGGGAAAGGAGATATAAACAAACACAGTTTACTGAAAAATATCTGAACAGAACTTAGATTTCACCACATAGAAGAAAAAATTGCAAAATTTTAACTTACTGTAAGGGGAAAATTAAAGTCAACTAAAATGTGGTTCCACTTAATATCATGAGGAAGACAGTTTGTGCAATTTTCCAATATGAAGGCTCTCTACAATTCTAATGTCATTATCTATGGACTGGTTCTGCATCATTTTGCTATGTTTTCACCAGATTAAACTAGCATTAAGAGAAGATTGTATCAAGGAATAGGAATAAATAATTCAAGCAACAGCATCACATTGAAATGATGAACCTCACTCCTGTGTGCTTCAGAAACATGGATTCTCCTTCAGACCAGGACACCAGAACTTCAGAATTAAATCTCAAACCCAGGGACTCCTCCAAAGTAACTCAACACTAGATTCTAGAGCAGTAATACTAAGAGACAGCAGCTTTCCTTGAGTGCAGCCAACCCCAGTTTGATCATCAGAAACGCTTGTTCCCCTGAGCATCACCACAAATGATCCTCTAGCACAGAGCCAAGAGTAAGAACTGAGTGCTGGTGTGGGGAGCTCCCAAAGAAATAACTCAGTATTTGATATGGGTCAGTGTAACTTTGCTGAGCAGTCATTTAATAATGAGCAATCATGCTATCAAGTATGCTCATTCTGCTGCAACTAGACCTACTTGCACTTAAAATAACTAGTATTTGCAACCTTTACTATAGAAGTGCTTTGGGTTTTTTGTTGCTGTTTGTTTTGTTTTGTAAAGAGAAAATGAATGCTTTCAGATTAGGATTTTTTTTTAGTTTTTTACCCATAAACAGTTAGTGCTAGGCACAAAATCAGCACTGAAAAAATAATTCAGCTGCGGATGTTATTTTGTAATTAAAAATAACTCTAAAATATTAGTTAAAAGTCTTGTTCCTGTGTCCACAATAATTGAATATTACCCATACAAATTGCTATTAGGGACTAGGCAGAAATCAGGGGCTAGAAAGGTAGTATTGCAGGTAAGGTATTTACCTTGTACAGGGCTGACCTGGGTTTGACTTATAGCATCCCTTATGATCCCCTGAGCCCACCAGGAGTAATTATTGAGTGCAAAATCAAAAGAAACCCCTGAGTATCACTGAGTGTGACTCCAAAACAGCAACAGCAAACAACAAAAAGAAATATGTCAAATTATGTTGCGGGTACACTTGGCAGTGTTTTGGGTGGACTCTCAGATCAGTGCTCAGGTTGCTATCTGGTACTGGTACTGAACTGAGTTTCTTACATGGGAGACATATGCCTCAGCTCACTGAGCTACCTCCCTAAGCATAATATTTTCTCCATGTGAACAGAGAATGGTTTTTTCTTTCAATTACTTTACTTGTTCTTTTCACTTTAATACAGTTATCTAAAATTAAGTCCATAAAAATGACAAAATAAATGTGCCCTCTGGAGGTTTTAATTGTATTCACTCATGAAAAAATTATATTCATTTATAAAAACAGAATATTTTATTTAAAAAATTCTACAATTATGTTCAATAAAGCATAATACAAATATTTGAAATATTTAACTTTCATGTAAGTTTAAATCTAAATTTGAAAAAAAATATACAGAAAAGTAGCATCCATTCCGTCTCTATTTTTTTAACTTGTGTAAAAAAATCGTATTTTGGTAATTAAATGAGCATGAACAGAGAATGGCATGTAGAGCTACTGAAAAAATGCAGTCACCACCTCTGTTTAATATATGATCTGCACTTTAATAATAAACACTATTTAAAAATAGATAATATATAACTCCATTGAATTAAAATTGATGAATAATTTTACTCAAATTTCTTTTTGCCATTAAATGAAGTAGGAAAACAAAACAAGTCGGTTTAGACCATGAGTAAACCAATATCAAAGTTGCATCATTAATAAATATATGCCAGGTATAAGAATCTTATATAAGATATATAAGATTATTATATCTGTGATATATGAAGCCATTTATTAATTTAAATGAACATTTATACTTACTTGACAACTTACCTAATCCATATTCACTCTGCCCTAAAAAGTTATTCTGAAGGATATTCAAAATGACCAGTCCACGTGGTTGTCTGCAAATACTTTTATTCTAGAAACAATTATTCTTAAATACACATCAAACACAGTGCTGGTTCATTCTCCAGTTTCATGATCCCAATTTACCATAAAACAGAACCTATCATAGGTAGGTCATGAATGTGTTTTTTCCCCATCAGCCTTATATTCTATCCATTTGGTGCTGTAAACAGTTCTTAACAATATCCACTGAAGAGGTGCTTTGAGAGGTGAGATCTCAAAGGTGAGCCCAACCATTGAAATGCCTAGTTAGTAAAAAACAAATGTACTGCATAGAGAAGACACTTTACTCTTTCTGGGATAGAGATTAATAAGATTCAAATGCATCCTCTAGCCCAAGAGTTATAACTGACTTCAGATTGTCCAAAGATAAAACAAGGATAAAGAATGAAATTTAGAAGATTTAGATTATAATCTGCCAGAGCACAATGTGGTAGGAAATCAAATTAAAACTTGAAACTGAATTTAACCTATTGGAAATGATTCTCCTTGGGTTTTACCACATATGCTATCAGTTATGAAATGCTCATCTCCCCAAAGCCATGAATCTGATCATATGATCATATTTCCCCCCAGCATCCCTGTACAGTATTCATACAAAACAGTTGTCTGAGACTGCAAACCCGCATTTTCTTTCAAGCCATCTCTGTATGCTTGGGATGATTCCGACTTGGGGATCTCCGAACAGTTTGGATGAGAGGGAGCCATCTTGGAGAGAAGGTTCTCGATGAAGTTGGAGTTGATGGCTTCTGGAAACCACAGTGACTGAGAAAGCTCAACTTTGTTATCCTTACACAGTGGAGGTGCTTGTTGTGCTCTGATTATAAAATAAACGTACTCATGGTTTAGAAAAATGCTTTATTCATAATGCATTACAGGGTATAAAAATATGTTTCCAATGCATTTCCTTTGCTCCTTAAGTTCTGTAGGGGAAGAGAAAGAGCAAGAATACAACATTCTTTTTTTCATATGAACACTCACCAAATAACAGGGTTACTATGGTCAAGTAACAATTCTTTCAATGAAACACTCTGTAGACTTAAAGGTTTGGGTTGCATAGTGACAAAAATTGCTACTGAGTCTATATAGGTTCAGAAAAGGATTTATCAGTCCCTCTTGTGAAATCTTGGAAAAGTAAATACAGCACACTTCAGTTTTCTCCTAAGGACAATGGAAAGATGCCAATCATAATAAAGAGTATAAAAGTTACAGAACTTTTCAGATACCCAAGGAGATATTTTCATGCAAAACATGTGTGGCACTGTTTTTCACTTAGGGAAACTTTTTGCTAGTTAGTCAATGAGTGTGATAGAATCCAGAGAAGGATGATAGATAGTTCCTGGCATCCAATAATTCATCGGTTAAACTTCTACAATGACTTTCATCTGTATCTTCGACCATTTTTTTCCTATTCTGATTCACTAGAACTAAAACTGCCAGAGACAGTATAACTCGTCTTCACATTGTTTTTTTTTCTTTTTTCTTTTCTTTTCTTTCATCTTCACATTGTTACCAGACATTTAAATAAATGTGAGCTCCTTCCAATGTTATTCTGGTCGAAGTTAGAATGAAAAGGCAAACTATTCCTCTAATTATTTTTATTGTTTCTCCTACAGAAATATTCCCATGAATAGAATGCATGACCTTTCAACTCTCTCTGTCTCTATTTCTCTACCTGGCAAAGTTTCTTGCTTCTTTGGACACCACCATGTCTCTTGGATCTGTGCATTGAGTAAGAAATTAGTTTTTTTCCAAGACTAATGACAAATTCTTCACTAGAAGACACACAGCCATGTATTTTCACAGAAAATAATGCTATTTTGAACATACAATGATTGGACAGAAAATTCAGCCAATAATTTTGTACTTTAATTTTGCTTATCTAGCTCCTTTAAATGCTCATCTTTCCATATTCATTAAGTAAGTTCTTTGTTAAACTAATACCTTTTTTTCATCACCCTCAGATTTAGGATGATTAACTCAGGAAAAGTTCGTTATTTTCTTATTAGTTATCACTAATGAGAAGCTGCAATAAAGAATGCACCTAAAATAAACTAATAGAAATGTTTAAGATAATTTGTAAGTTATATGACCCAGTCACTCTGACAGTTTATGTTTCTACCTGGGATTATTAAGAGAAAGGTGGTAAGGCATTTTGAACTAATTAACTATATCTGAGTTTGATAAGAAACAAAGCAGGAAAAAATGATAGTGTTGATGGCAAAAATTATGAATAACAAAAATAGTCTAACTCCAGGCTTTTGCTTTGTAAGAACTTTTTAGAAAGCAATCCTAGGTGGTGGGGAACTTGCACTGAAGACGGGGGTGAAAAAAAAAAGTTAAAAAAAAAAA
>PVKC010048222.1:0-10922 GCA_004027635.1 Crocidura indochinensis | reverse complement strand
CTTTAGTGATCCAGCACAGTTCTTAGTGTGATTTTTTTTCTTCTTGTTGCGATGGTGTTCTTTCCTTAGAAAGAGCGTATGGGGGCCCGGGAGATAGCATGGAGGTAAGGCGTTTGCCTTTCATGCAAAAGGTCATCGGTTCGAATCCAGTGCCCCATATGTTCCCCCGTGCCTGCCAGGAGCAATTTCTGAGCATGGAGCCAGGAGTAACCCCTGAGCACTGCTGGGTGTGACCCAAAAACCAAAAAAAAAAAAAAAAGAGCGCATGGCCGCATAGTGAAGTGGAGTGGCCGTGCTTGTGGGAGCCTCTTTTCGTCCCATTCCCAAGAGTTTCAGGTGACAGGACAGGAGACAGACACACACAGGCAGCACTCACAGTTTTTCATAGTCGGGCCCCACTGGGCAGGCGTAGTTTCGTAGATTTTCCAAGCTTGACATCACAAACAGGGGACTTGGCTTCTGCAAAGTATTGCTTATAGCCGGTTTTCACGTTATAAAGCAATTCCTTGGTTTTACTGCCATAGAATGAGCCTCTGGGAGAGCGAGGTTTCTGGAGCCTCTTTTCGGCCCACTGCCAAGAGGTTCACACGTCAGGACAGGAGTCAGACACATACAGGCAGCACTCGCAATTTTTCACAGTTGGGCCCCATTGGGCAGGCATAGTTTCGTAGATTTTCCCAGCCTGAAATCACAAATAGGGGACCTGACTTCTGCTGTGTATTAAACTTTGTATTATCTCTTTCTGCCCCCAAATTTTCAATTCTTGTCATCATTGTTGCAGTATCCAAAGAATCAAATTCACAGCTTTGTATAAGTCAGGAGCACTACCATTGAGCAACTTTCTCTAATATTTTGATGTACATTTTTATTCACCTAACAGATTGGCACTGAGATAAAAATTTGTTACTAGATTAGTAAATATTACTAAAAAGTAAAAATTTCCACTGGTAATATTGATTACAGATATCATCAATTGGAAAATGACATGTTTAACATTGCAAATTTGGTCACAAAACATTAGAATCTTATATGTTTTATAGAAATATTTTAATAAATTGAAATCAATTATCTGTAGAAAATTTATTTTATTATCAATATTATCAATGTAACATAATTAAAATGGTGTTAATGTTTATGCCCCTAGGTCTTTTCTTAATTCTCCACCCTGTACCCTCATCCCTCTTTGATAACCTCAGTTTTATTATTATCAGAGTCTAAATTTTGTTTTCATTAACCATTGTCTATTCCCTTGCTTTGCTTATTTATATACCACAGATTAGTGAGATCATTTAATATCTGTCTTTCCTTTTGTGACTTACTTTACTTAGCACAATATTAACCATTTATATTCATTTTCTGACAAAATGCAACTTTCCATTGTATATACGTATCTAAATTTCTTTATTCACTCATCTTTTGTATATGAGTCATTTTAAAATCTACATTATAGTCTTGCAATGAACATATATAGAATTAGAGTTTTCCTGTTCTTACACTAGATACCAAGGAAGTAAAGAATAGTTACATTTTTAATTTTTTGATCAATCTCTATATTGTTTTCTTTTGAACTTAAAACCATTAATAGCTCCACCAATGGTATTTAAAAGTGTTTTATTTTTCAGTACTTCCCTGCCAGTGCTGCTTGTTTCAGTCTTTTTTTTTTGTCCCCCAATTAACAATACAGACCAGGCAAAGGGCCTGTGTTGAGGTGTATATGGGATACATTTACTGTACCTCCTCTTTCTATACAGTGTAAAGAACACAGTCTGTGGTAAGAATTGGGAGGCCTTTTCTTTTCTTTTGATTTTACACACACACACACACAAACACACACACATATATAAACCTTCATCACTGCAACATTCCCATGACCAATATCCCAAGTGTCCTTCCTCCCCACCGCACACTGGCCTATACTTGCTTTCAGTCTTTTTGATGGAGGCTCTTCTCACTTAAGTGAGGTGATATCTCATTGTTGTGTATTTTAATTCTCTTAGTAATAAGTAATGAAGACTTTTTCATATGCTTATTAGTTAGCCAATTGTATGTCTTCCTTTAAGAAATGCTTGTTCGGGCTGCTTGGTGGCGCTGGAGGTAAGGTGCCTGTCTTGAATGCGCTAGCCTAGGACAGACTGCTGTTCGATCCCCCAGTTTCCCATATGGTCCCCCAAGCCAGGAGCGACTTCTGAACGCATAGCCAGGAGTAACCCCTGAGCATCACCGGATGTGGCCCAAAACAAACAAACAAAAAGAAATACTTATTCATTTCTCTCAACTTTATAATAAGGTTCTTTGAATTTTTTTGTTTTGTGAACATAATATCTTGGATATTATGCTATATCATATATATGTTATATTATGTTATATTAACCTAACCTTTGTCAGATGTATAGTGTGTGAATATTTTCTTACACTTTATATCTCACACCTTCTATAGATTTCTTTTCACTTTAGCCATAGTTTCTTTCACATTGCAAAAACTTTTTAGTATGATATCATCTAATTTACTTATTTGTTCTTTTGTTTCCTTTGCCAATATGATTAACAACTGAAGACAATTCTGAAGTTTGTATCATGGAGATTCATATGTATTAAATCATCTGTGTGAATCTAGGTCAATTAATGGCAATGTCATATGACCATTTTAATATATTGTTGAATTTTGCATACTAAGATTTTATTGAAGATCTTTTCACCTATATCCATTGGAAACATATATCTAATTTTCTTTTGTAATGTCTCTGAATGTTTCAAGTGTCAGGTTATAGTTGATCTCAATGAAGCAATTAGAAAGAATTTCTATTTCTTTAGCTTTCTGGACTAGCTTGCCCTTAGGTAGTAGATCTACTTTCAAGAGTTAGAAGAACACATTGCTTAACTTTCAGAATGTAAAACCTAAGTTTTTGTTATGAGAAAACTTTGATTATTCTATCAATGTCTTTGTGACTTATCTGTCCATGTTGCCTCTTTTCTTTTGGTCCAGTCTTGGAAGATTGAATCTTGAACATATTTATAATTCTGAAAATTCAGTCATTTATTCTACATTCTTCAATTTAGTTATTTAGATTGGGGGAGTTGTTTTGTTTTGTTTTGGTTTGGTTTGGTTTGGTTTGGTTTGGTTTTTTGGGCCACACCCATTTGATGCTCAGGGGTTACTCTTGGCTAAGCGCTCAGAAATTGCCCCTGGCTTGGGGGGATCATATGGGACGCTGGGGGATCGAACTGTGGTCGCGATCTTTCCTTGGCTAGCGTTTGAAAGGCAGACACCTTACCTCTAGCGCCACCTCGCCAGCCCCAAGTTATTTAGATTTTTATAGTGATATCCAATGATCTTTTATATTCCTATGGAAACTGTAGTTTCTAGCCCTTTGTTTCTGATATGAACTAAGTTTATATTATTTTTGTTTATTAGTATGGTTTTAAACTTGTTTATTCTTTATAGCTAGGATATTGACTTTGTCTTTTAGTTGTCTTTTAAATTTATGTATCATAAATTTCTACTCTTATTTTTTATAATTTTCTTCCTTCTTTTACATTTCTTTATTATTGTCGCTACTATTGTTGTTAATTTATTAACATATAAGTTTTGGATTTGAGTCTGTTCTTTTTTGTTTGTTCGTTTGTTTTGGGGCCATATCTGGTGATGCTCAGGGAATCCTCCTGGCTAGGCACTCAGAAATCACTCGTGGCTTGGGGGACCATATGGGACACCAGGGATTGAACAGAGAGGTCCGTCCTGGATCAGCCATGTGCAAGGCAAACACTGCTGCGATATCACTCTGGTCCCTGAACCTGTTAATTTGTTTTTAATTTTATTTAAAATTAAATTACAAACAGGACTGTAGTTGGGCTTCAGTTACCAGTAGAACACCCCCCTTCACTAGTGCAACATTCCCACCACGAAGGCCCCACCTCCCTCTTCCCACACGCCCTGCCTATCTTCGAAACAGGCATTCTACTTCTCTCATTCATTAACATTGTCATAGTAGTTGTTAGTTGTTAGTGTATTGTTAGTGTATTGTTTCTCTAACTGCACTCACCCCTCTTTGAGGTTAGTTTCATATTGTGAGCCAGTCCTTCCATGGCCTGTTCTTAATAATGATGTAACCCTGTATTGTTATGACCTTCTCTCTTAGTATAGTATTTTCTGAATACCATAGGTCTGATAGTTCATGTGTTTATTCTCACTTGATTCCAAGAATATTTCTCTTTGATTTCCTCTTTGACTCAATGATCATTGACTATTATGTTGCTTTAATTTCCAAATGATTTATTTTCTTCAGCTTTCTTTTTATGGTGAATTTCTTCTTTTATTGGGATCTGAAATCACTTATGATTTTTATCTTTCTCATTTTATATATACTTGTTTCTTGTCACAGTATGTGTAGTATCTAGGAGAATGTTCTAATTAGACTAGAGGGGAGAGAGAGAGAGTAGAGTAAGTCTGGTAAATCCAGTTCCTGGTTCTTTCCTCCTTTTTTTGGAGAGAAGAGGTGCTTGGACCACACCCAGTGATGCTAGGAGACATTCCTAGCTTAGCTCTGGAGTGTTCTCTGGCTGTGTTCAGGAAATCATATGCATTGCCAGTATCAAACCAGCTTTGTGTGTGTGTTTGCCAGGGCTTGGAAGCAACTATATTCCCAGTAGACCTGGGAAATTACCAGTGTTCTGATGATGCAGTATCTGGCAAAGCTTGCTGTATCAAGTGTGGCCAAGACTGGGCTGCAATTGAACTGCAATTGTATCTTCAAATGTTAAAAAATAAAAGACTTAAATCAGAAAGATGGCATTGAAAGGTCTATGAAGTGCTTTTATTTTAACGCTACAAAGCACTTTGTGCCTTTAGGCATTCTTTCAACTGACTGGTAGCAGTCAGATGTGTATTTGGAGGAATGGCTTTCTTTAGTCTGGAATGAACATATGTCATTGGTTTCTGTCATTCTTTTATGGTTTTGGAATGGCAAAATTAGCCCTCAAGCTGTTTTTTGTTTTCAAATGAGTCAAAGGTGATGATTCCCTGAAAGCTGGCAAGAGTCAGTTATCATACAAACTGCACCTGGTTTAGGTTTTTGAATTTCTTGTTCACTATAGCTCTAGTTTCTAATTTTAAGTTTTATAGAGTCAAATATCAAGTCTGGCCCACACATGGTAGACTGTAGGTCAACAGTTTATAATTTGCCTTTTGCCCCTTGTTTCAGAGTGAGGTTCTTCTACTGGAGATGATAGATGGATTCTATAGTATCCACCTTCATTGAGTCCTACATACAAGCTTACAATTTATTAAGTTTTGCTTTTGATGGTACTATGTCCATAGATGGGTGCTGAAAAATTTCTCTCTATTTGGTGTTCTTGGCACCACTTCAGGTCACATCAGGTCAACCTAGTTTTATCCCTGGCAATATGTGCATGAGCACAGAGCAAGAGTAGATCCTGAGTACTGAATGTGTGGCTTAGCCTGTCTTCCAAAAAAGAGTTATTTCAGAGCCATAAAAGATATATGACATTACATACCTGATATTAAATAAACTATATTTGAGACCAGGGAGATAGGCCAAGTTATAAATCACATGCCTAGTGAGAACAAGACCCTACATTCTATCTCTGCATTCTCTATGAGCCCTCTAAGTTGATATAGTCCTTATTAGAGAGCTATATATTTCAGCCACACTCCAACATCTCCTTAAGATTATTAAACTGTACATTAAAATTATATTTGGTCAAATATGGCAGTCATTTGGCATCTCATAACTTCGAGACTGGTGACATTGAACAGTACTCTATACAATAAAAAATCATGAGAGAGGAAAAATAGAAGTTAATTGGTCAAGAAGTGAGAAAACAAAATATTTTTCTAGTTAGCTTCAGTTAAAACATTTAATTTCAGGATTTAATTTCCTGTCTATAAACAATTGAAAATTATAGTCATTTTATTCTTCCTCAGATATGTAAATATCAGATAATAATTTATGCAAATGTCAACTTTATGTCAGAATATTTCTCAATTATCTACACTGTGCTTAGGAAAAACAAAAAACACAATCAAAGATGGAAAATATCATATTGCCATTTTCTAAAAGATGTAATTCAAGCTTTCTGAGCTAAAAGATATCATTGGTACCATATCATTTATTATCTTAACTGTCTAAAACTATTTCCCTGCTCTGTGCTTCCAAGACACTACATTGTGTTGATTTTCCCCATTTCACGGTGGCTAGTCTTTCCTGGGCTCTTTTGCCTCCACAAGGATCAAGGTTTTTAATATTATATTATTTTATTTATATTTCTATTGCATTATTACATTAATATTTATTATTAATATATAAATGTTCTAAATTTAAGCCTTTTTAATTATAATTACTGAATTTAAGTACCGAGGTTACAAAATGGTACATGATTGAGTTTCTGTCATAAATGTACAACACTCTTCAGCAGTGCACCTTTCCCGCCACTGGTGCTCCAGATTCCTTCTCACCCTCTCACATCCACCTGCCTGCCTCTGGGCCAGCATTTTACCTCTCTCTCTATCTCTCATTCTCTTTCTCTTTCTCTCTCTCTCTCTCTCACACACACACACACTCACTCACTCAGACACAGTGGTTTGCACTATTTTTAATGAAGGGAAGCATGCATTTTACTTTATTCCCTTTCAGCACCCACTTATTGTATATAGAGTCATAATGGACTCTTCTCTGTCATTTATTTAGGACAGATTTTATTTACTCACTATACTTTGTTTCAAGCTTTCTACCATTGACATATTCTCCTGGCCCTAATCTCTATTGTCTCCAGATATTATTATTAGACTGTCTTTTATTTCTTTTATATCCCAAAAATGAGTAAAATTATTCCATGTGTATCCCTCTCCATATGACTCATTTCACTAACTAAAATAATATATATATATATATATATTCAAGTATAGGCAATTTTTATGGCTTCATTTTCTTAACAGCTGTATAGTACTCCACTACATAGATCTACCAGAGTTTCTTTATTCACTCATCTTTTGTCAGGGCTTGAGTTGTCTCCAGATTCTGGCTATTGCAAATAATCCTATGATTAACATAGGAATGCAGAGAGTTTTTCTTCGTTGTGTTTTTGGGTTTCTGGGGCATATCCCTAGAGGTGGCATTGATGAAATATATGGAATCTCAATTTCTAGGTTTTTTTTTTAAATAACTCTGTATAGTTTTCCAAAAAAGGCTTGATATGTCTACATTCCCACCAGCAGTGAATTATAGTCCCTTTTCCCCCACAATCATACCATCACTGGATGTTCTTGTTCTTTTTGAGGTGTGCCAATTACTATGTTATGATATGGCATATCATTGTTATTTTGATTTGCATCCCCCTGATGATTAGTGATGTGGAGCATTTTTTAATGTGTCTTTTGGCTAATTGAATTTTTTCTTTGAGTAAATGTCTGTTCATTTCTTTTCCCCATTTTTGGATGGAGTTAGATATTATTTCTCTTGTTAAATTCGTGCCTTATATATCTTAGATATAAAATTCTTATATGATTTCCCCCATTCAGTGTATCCAAGTCACTATTACTTTTAGGTGTAGAAGCATCTCAGTGTAATGTACTGCCATTTATTTAACTTTGTCTATTTGCTTCGATAGTGGTATTTTTTTTTTGCTTGAATATGCCTTTAGCTTCCATGTCATGGAGTGCCCTTCCTGCTTTCTTCTATGTACCTTATGGCTTCAGGTGTGATCTCAAGGTCTTTAATAATCTTAATTTTATCTTTTTGCATTGTGTTAGAGATATCTTTGCTGTTCTGCATGTAGTTAACCAAATTTCCCTACACCACTTATTGAAGAGACTTTCTTTGTCCACTTTGTATTTGTATTTTTATTGTTTGTTGGTTGATTTGGTTTGCTTTAGATTTGGTTTTGACCCACACCTCGTGGTGCTCAGGGGTTATTTCTGGTAGGATCCAAGGACCATATGGGATACCAGTGATCAAACTTTAGTCTCTCCTATATTGGCCATGTGCAAAAAAAAATGCCTCTCTACTGTGCTATCACTATGTCACCACATATTACTATTTCTTGATACTTTATGAAAGATTAATTAATAATATATCTGGGGGGTCAGTTTCAGAATACTCAAGTCTAATCTATTTATCTGAACATGGTTGGAGAAATTCCTAAGCAGTAATCCAGGAGTAATCTCCAGATATGGACCCACCCAAAACGAAACAAAAAATAAAGGTAAAAATTATAGGACAAAAATAAATTAACAGGAATTTCTGCGAATCCATGACTGCCTAGTGGGGCTGACTGCGAAGAACTGTGAGTCCTCTCATTTTGTTTATTTGTCCTCTCCTGTCGTCCTGACCTCGTGGGAGAGGGATGAAAAGAGGCTGCAGAACAGCACAGTGACTCCATTTTGCTATACGGCCATGCGCTCTTTCTAAGGAAAGAACATCATCGCAACAAGAAGAGAAAAAAAATCACACTAATGAATGTGCTGGATCAACTTGACTAAAAATGTGAAGGACCTATACAAAGAAAACTATAAAACTCTGCTCCAGGAAATAAGAGAGGATACGCAGAAATGGAAACACATACCCTGCACATGGATTGTCAGGATTAACATCATCAAAATGGCAATACTACCCAAGGCATTGTACAGATTTAATGCAATCCCTCAAAATATCCACACGACATTCTTCAAACAATAAACACCCTAGAATAGCTAAAGCAATAATTGGGAAAAAGAACATGGGAGGAATTACTTTCCCCAATTTCAAACTTTACTACAAAGCAATCGTGATCAAAACAGCATGGTATTGGAATAAGGACAGGCCCTCAGATCAGTAGAATTGGCTTGAATACTCAGAAAGTGTTCCCCAGACATACAGTCACCTAATTTTCGATAAAGGAGCAAGAAATCCTAAATGGAGCAAAAAAAGCCTCTTCAACAAGTGGTGTTGGCACAACTGGCTAGCCACTTGCAAAAAATTAAACTTAGACCCCCAGCTAACATCATATACGAAGATGAAGTCCAAATGGATGAAAGACCTTGATATCAGACCTGAAACCATAAAATACATAGAACGACACGTAGGCAAAACACTCCAGGACATTGATACTACACGCATATTCAAGGAGGAAAATGCACTCTCCAAGCAGGTGAAAGCAGATATTAGCAGATGGGAATATATTAAGCTGAGAAGCTTCTGCACCTCAAAGGAAATAGCGCCCAAGATACAAGAGCCTCCCACTGAGTGGGAGAAACTATTCACCCAATACCCATCAGATAAGGCACTAGTTTCCAAAATATATAAGGCGCTGACAGAACTTTACAAGAAAAAACATCTAATCCCATCAAAAAATGGGGAGAAGAAATGGACAGACTCTTTGACTTAGGAGAAATACAAATGGCCAAAAGACACATGAAAAAATACTCTTCACTAATCATAAGGGAGATGCAGATCAAAACAACTATGAGGTGCCACCTCACACCACAGAGAATGGCACACATCACAAAGAATGGGAACAAACAGTGTTGGTGGGGATGTGGAGAGAAAGGAACTCTTATCCAATGCTGGTGGGAATGCCGCCCAGTTCAATCTTTCTGGAAAGCGATATGGAGATTCCTCCAGAAAATGGAAATCGGGCTCCCATTCAATCCAGCTATACCACTCCTAGGAATATAACCTAGGAACACAAAAACGCAATACAAAAACCCCTTCCTTACACCTATATTCATTGCAGCACTATTTACCATAGCAAGACTCTGGAAACAACCAGGATGCCCGTCAACAGACGAATGGTTAAAGAAACTGTGGTACATATACACAATGGAACATTATGCAGCTGTCAGGAGAGATGAAGTCATGAATTTTTCCTACACATGGATGTACATGGAATCTATCATGCTGAGTGAAATAAGTCAGAGAGACAGAGAAAAATGCAGAATGGTATCACTCATCTATGGGTTTAAAAAAAATGAAAGACATTCTTGCAATAATAATAATTTTCAGACACAAAAGAGGAAAGAGCTGGAAGTTTCAGCTCACCTCATGAAGCTCACTACAAAGAATGATGAGTTTAGTTAGAGAAATAACTACATTTTGAACTGTCCTAATAATGAGAATGTATGAGGAAAATGGAAGCCTGTCTAGCGTACAGGCAGGGGGGGGGCGGTTGGGGAGGAGGGAGATTTGGGACAATGGTAATGGGAACATTGCACTGGAGATGGGTGGTGTTTTTACATGACTGAAACCCAAACAAAATTATGTATGTAATCAAGGTGTTAAAATTAAAAATATATATATAAATAAATAAATTAACAAATGTATCAACAGCAAATAACACACATATACAAATCCCCAGCAAAAGATAGGATTAAAATATGATTTGGGATATAGGAAGTTTAGAAAGAAATGTTGTAAAGATGACATTTGCATCTTTGATTTATGCAATGGACTATATGGAAGTGAAATACACTAAGATAATTTTTTTTGGAATAGGAAAAGTTTGGAGGACAGACATAAAAGTATATGGAGATAAATTTGGGGGCCCTGGAGATAGCATGGAGGTAAGGCGTTTGCCTTTCATGCAAAAGGTCATCGTTTCGAATCCCAGTGCCCCATATGGTCCCCCATGCCTGCCAGGAGCAATTTCTGAGCATGGAGCCAGGAGTAACTCCTGAGCACTGCCAGGTGTGACCCCCAAAAAAAAGAGAGAGAAATTTTGGAAAGGTTTTATGTGAACTGTATTTGAAATAATCAATAGAGGATTTAACTAGGCATTGGCTCGTTGAGTTAAAGAGTGAAGAAAAATTTTACAAAGTATTTTTATACTGATGGAAAAAAAGGATTATGAAATAAAGTCTTAAAAATGAATATAAGAAGACCTATGCAATAGCACAACAGTTAGAGTGTTTGCCTTATACTCACTGGCCTGAA
>PVKC010048221.1:0-10948 GCA_004027635.1 Crocidura indochinensis | reverse complement strand
AAAAAAAATAAGTAATAAATGAACAAGAATTTCCAATATAAAGCTTAAAGCACTTACACTTAATGCGAATAGAGACATATATAACGATAGTCATGTCCACAAGATTGCTTCTTCAAAAATAAAAATAGCAGTGCTACTTCTTGATATCTACTCTTCGAAACCAAAAATATTAATTTGAAAATATATCTGCACATCTACATTTGTCACCACACTAACTACAATAGTTAATATATGGAAACAACTCAAATGCCAAACTATATGTGGATACTATGAAGCTTAAGAGAAAAATGATGTATTTTGCAACATTATGGAAGTAACTAGAGGACATATTCCAAGTGAAATCAGTCAGAAAGAAAGGGATATATATATAGAAGAATTTCTTTTATATGTGAATATAATATACAACATAAATGGAAGAGTTGACTCACATAATTGAGTTGGTGCGGGGGCATGGTTGAAGAGGAGGTATTTCAGAGTCTTTGGATAAAATAAGTGAGTACTGAAAACAATATGAAGATTCCTCAAAAAACTGAAAATCCAGCCCCCACATGATCCATCCATATCATTTCTTGAATATACCCTCAAAATATAAAAACACAATACAAAAATATCTTCTGCACACCTATATTCATTGCAGCTATACTTACAATAGCCAGAATCTGAAACAACTCAGATGCTAGACAACAGATAAGTGGCTAAAGAAACTCTGGTACATATACATAATGGAATACTATGCAGTTGTCAGAAAAATTAAATTATGGAAGCTTGACCAAAATCTTATTTACCGATTTTTAATATCAAATGCATATTATATGATGGACATGGAAGCTATTATGCTGAGTGAAATAAGTTAGAGGGAGAACGATGATACAGATTAAGCTCATTCATCAGTGGGACTTAAGAAAAATAAAAGACAGTATGGTAATAATACACAGGGACAACATAGAGGATGGCTAGAAAGCCCAGCCCATGATAAGGTGCTTACTACATGCTTACCACAAAGATTGGTGGGTTTACTTAGAAAATAACTACACCAACAACTATCATGACAATGGTAGGGAGTAAGAGAAACAGAATACCTATCTCAAAGAAGAGCAAGGGGCAGGGGAGAAGGGAGTTGGGGAAGCATTAGTAGTGGGAAGGTTGCACTGGTGAAGTGGGGTGCTCTCTTTATGACTGAAACCCAACTACAAACATGTTTGCAATCAGTGCTTACATAAATATATTAAAATACCTTAAAAATATAGATAAGTGAGTACTTCTTTGATGATGGATGATAGATATGGTGTTAGAATTATGTGCATAGAAAGCAATATTTTAAACTATAAAATGTTGATCAATACAAACTTTTTAAAGATTGCTGCATCATCAAAACATAAAAAAATCAAATACAAAAAAATATAGTACTTTATAATGTACTATAATGTGCACCATGTTTATGAAATTAGGAAAGCATATAATATGCATTTGATATTAAAAATCTGTAAATAAGATTTTAGTCAAAAAGCTTATTAAAATGAACAAAATATAAACAAAAGCTTGATTTAGATCAAATATATATTATATTCTCATTCATTCTTCTATCTGCTTAAATCCTAAAATATTTTATTAGTCTTGTACTTTCCAATGTTCTTTACAATAGCAGTGATTTGTGCATCTTATGTCCTATTATTTGATGGTCCATAAAAGTAAGGAATTAGACAATTATTAAAGTTAGCAAAGATTGAAATGAGAAATAAGGTAGAAAAGGAAGGCAGAAAACAGAGAATGACAATGGGGTCCTTGAAGAAGGTCAGGCACCTCTGCCTATATCCAGGAACACCTCTAAGAGGGCATAAAAAGGCCAAGTGGTCCTTCAGACACTCTTTAAAGTGCCACTTTCTAGGCTGACCCATCCATCTAAAGGGCAAGGCACTGCCCACCATTATCTCCTGTGATGCCCTCCTCAATGAGCTATGTCAGGAAATATCATTGGGCAGTTTCTAAACTAGTCCATAAGCATCATTCCCTTGAACTCTGAAGTCCAAACAATCTACATCATTAAATAATGTTAAGTATCACCTCAAGATAATAAAAACAACAAAGCCTTTTAAGACATCCCAACTCATCTTAAGTCAATGAATTAGTGGCATATGGAATTAAGAAATGTAGGTGAGTGTTGGTAGAACAGTCTAAGCTTTGATGAATGCCTAAAGAATGTAATAGGATTTGGGGAAATTTTAAACTATGGATTCAAGTTGTGTGGATAATTATCATTAAAAATGCAAATGGGGTATAAGTAGGAAGCCAGTGGAGCACTATTAAATGGAACAAAATGTAGTTCTCAAGATGGGTGAAGTTGGTCAAGCTATTGACACTTAGAAAATTTAGTGAGTTCAACATTTTTTTAACTATCCTGAACAATATGGAAAGATGCAGTACATGAGTTCTTTGGAAGAAGAAATTATAGTAACAATGAAATATGTACTTGTTAATTATTGGATTAGCCCAAATAAGGCAATTATTGGCACATTCTGAATTATGTTTTTATCACTTCCTAACAAGATTACACTGGCTTTTCTAAATCTTCATATCATTATCAGTAGTTTGAAATAATGGAACCAGTTCATAGGGGTTTCATGAGTATTGCTGTAATGCAAGAAGTAAGATTTGCCTGGTATGTTGCTCAGAGGTTGAAAGCATGCTGTGCATATGTAAAGCCAATAGTTTTGTCCTTTGTACTATTCAAACACTATACCCACAAATACATACATACATACATACATGCATCAAAATATTATTGAACTGTTGTCTCTTCCCTATTGATACCAAAACTTCTTGTAGAAAACTATGATTAGAAAATAGGCACCTACAACTCATTCCACTCTCTGCTCCACTCTTAAAATAATAAAGCACACATTGTTTTTTACAAATACAGTTGTTACTTTAACGAAGTATAACTCTTTTTGGAGACAACAATAAAATTAGTTTAAATACTGCAATCATTATGGGGTGACTATGTATTTAAAAACTATCTCTGATGAAACTATGAAACTGAAAGTTTCTTTATGAGAGAAGTTAAGACTAATTCTCTGTTAACAGACAATTATATCTTAGAACAACAACTTTCCTCCTCCTATTTTTTTTGTTTGGTTTTTTGTTTTCTTTTATTTGGTCCAACTCTGAACCAACAAGGATTACTTTTAGAGGTGCTTAGGTGACTTTATGTAATGGGGAGGTTTTTAGACTGGGGTCTGATATATTCTAGAAAAGAACTTTAAACCCCAGACTATCTCTCTGGATCATCTTTTATTTTTCTTTGAAAATTTCTAACATCAAGTTTTATTTTCTTATTTGGGGACTGAGTCTGTAGATTTCACAGAAACGTGATAATTGTTTCTAAGCTGGAAAAAGATTTCTATTTCCAAAGTCTTGCTCATCCCAAACAAACCCGCACCATCTTCAATTTATTTAACTTGAAATATTCAGAGCTGCATGATTCTTCCTAAGGTTTCAGCCCACAATAGTTTCAGGTAATAATAGTATTTTCTATCTCAAAGCCTACAACCTAAAATTCCTAGATAGAAGTTCAAATCTGTACAGTTAGTTCTTCTAAATAAAAGCTTTTGTCTTCTTTAGAATTAGCTTCCTCTAACTTAAATACGTTGCCATTTATTAAAAAGCTATCAGTCAGTCATTATCTAATTTGTAGTCATAATTTTTGAAATTGGTAATAAACATCTACCCAACAGAAGTTCCCTCTTGTTCACATTATGAATAATCTAAATGTGTTAGTAGATCATTTCTTATAACCAGACATAATACATGAAGAAAATCTCAAAAGAATATTGAATTTTTAGACAATATTTCCTAATACTAAACCAATGCTCAGCTCATTCTACAATTAAGCAATTCCAAGACTCCTGGGTATATACACATATTGCACCAAAGATTCTACATTTTATACAAATTTTGTACATTGTACAAATACATATCAGAAAAACAGACTGTTTTTGCAAGGTTGAATTTTAGAGTTAGAGTTGTGAATAAAGTGATCCAAATCTAAAGAAATAAATTATGTATGGTTTCATTTACAGAAATTCAAGAATTGATTAAATCTATACATGAGAGGGAGCCGGAGTGGTGGTGCAAGTGATAGGGCATTTGCCTTGCACGTGCTAACCTAGGATGGACCTCGGTTCGATCCCCAGTGTCCCATATGGTCCCCAAAGCCAGGAGTGATTTCTGTGTATAGCCAGAAGTAACCTTTATAGTCTGGGAATATGTTGAAGAAAACGTTTGGACTGCTAGAAATGTTTTGCATCTTAAATTAAATAGTGGTTACATGATTGCATACCTTATAAAAGTCATCAAGTCATAAACTATATATATATATATATATATATATATATATGTGTGTGTGTGTGTGTGTGTGTATATTCTACCTCCATTTTAAACCAAGAGACATATATATCCAGAGGAGGAATAATGCTACAGAGAATGAATATTTCAAAAGCCAATATTATTAACTTGCACATTTGTTATTAAGTCCTTTAGATTTAGCATTGTGAGCTCTTAAGGCGAAAAAGACACAGGTAATAGATAAAGGTTTAAATTAGACTTTCTAAAACACGGTGTCTGGTAAAGATTTCACTTTTATACTAATTTAGTAGTATACAGATACATATCAACAAAAAGCCATTTGGTGCACTGACTAGTGAAATATCCGTCAGTGGTTATGTCCTCTGCCAACCTGTCTCTAGATTGACAAGATAGTGTTAATTCTGCAGCAAGGGAAACAGAAACAAAGGCAGGTGCTGAAGCTCCCATAACAATGAGGTCCTATTCTCTTCTCTGCACCTGAAAACACCACTGAACTTGGTCATTGTTCGGCAGCAGAAACTTTGTGGTTTTTCTCATCCTTCCCCTTCGTCAGATGACCACATAATTTCCCTAGGAGGTGATCCTTGCCCGAGTCTCTTGACAACGGAATCCTCCAAACTCCCATAAACTGGGTCATCAGGATTGACCAACCAGAAATCATCATTCCTTTCCTCCCCTCCCCTTTATTCCAAGCTGTTTGCTCTCATTGTTCATTAAACAAAAAATAAGGAGGAAAGGAAAGGAAAACACAGCAATCCAAGTCCAGGAAAAAGCAGCACAAAAGATTCATTTATGAAAGGCAAAGATTAACAGGACTAATAGCTCTAGGGGTTTGGGGAAAGCCTGTCTGATTCAGAAAGCCAACAGGGAAAAGTTGAGTGCAGACAAATTGCTTGCTCCAAAGGGAATATTTTGTGGGAGGGTATGGAAATAAGAGTGTTTTGGGAGCCTCTTTTACTTTCTGTGGTGTTCTGCCAGCATGTGATACAAAGACTGTCAAAGTTCAGAATAACATACCTGTGATTAAAAAGTAGTCACCTTTCCTCCAGACACTGAAAGTTTAACTTTAGGTTCAGAATTATATATGAAAGTTCAATGAACTGATATTCTTGGTTATTAATGTTTTATCAAATGTTTCTGTTTTACTTGCATTTAAATGAAAAGGAAAAAACTGAGACACTACATGGATATTTCCTTCTGTTAAAATTCAGTTTCTGAGAATGTGTTCCCTAGAAAAGAGAAAGACAAGCCTTCAGTAAGTTTTTCTTGATAACTTTCCTTGAGAAATATGGAATAGTGAGAGCTAAAATAAGAAGACTTTATGGATCAATGTTTAGTTGTGATGTCTTTATAAACACAGCCTCTGGTACCAGAGAAACTGTTTATACATTTACTCTTGTTGTTGCATATAAAATACTAAATAAGGGGCTAAGGATGTGGCTCACAATAGACAATATGCCATGCAAGTGTGAAGACCTGGATTTGAACCCCAGTACCACATAAGCAAAACAAAATTAATAAAATAGATCAACATAATTGCATGAAGATAAAAGAAATATACACATAAAGTGATAATATGATCAAGTGGTCTTTTAAAACTAGTTTGGGGAGAAAATATTTGAAATGCAATACTTTTATCATACACTTCCAGATAAGTTATAATCACAACTAATAAATAAGCATAGACATGATTCTTTAAATAAAGAAA
Organism: Crocidura indochinensis; assembly: GCA_004027635.1. Classification (NCBI taxonomy): domain Eukaryota; kingdom Metazoa; phylum Chordata; class Mammalia; order Eulipotyphla; family Soricidae; genus Crocidura; species Crocidura indochinensis. Next base: position 4,878 of record PVKC010048221.1, on the reverse strand, counting down.
TACAAATGTTCAATCAAGGCAGAGGAAAATGTTTTTTGTTTATTGATCTTATTGAAAACTAACACTTGGGGCTCCAAAGCAATAGTACAAGGGTAGTATGCTTGTCTTGTATGTAACAACCCCAGTTAGATGCCTAACATCATAAACCTGAACATCCTTGAGTGATGCTAAATGTGCCCCCACACTAAAAATAAAGAAATAAATTAATTGTTTAAATTATATTTTAGCTCCTCAGGAATTTCATTTTTAAATTTTGTGCTGCATTAGAACAACTAAAAGAACTTCTTAAGCATGCATAGATAAAGAATCACATTGCAATATTTTTAATTTGAAGATCTATTATTACAGGCTTATAAAGTTAATTTCTATAAGAATTCCAAATAATTCTGAGCTAAAAGTTTCACTGGTAATACTTTTTAACCTTTACTGAATCACCATGAGTTAAAAGATGTTGATGATTATATCTCAGTGATACAGTGCTTCAAGACTCACTCCTTCACTTCATTGATTACATTTGGAGACTAACTCATTCCCACATTCTATGGAGGCTGAACTGTTAAGTCATAATCCGATGTCCTTGATTTATCAGTCACAGAGATAAGATAGAAGTTTGAAAATTGCAAAGCACATAAACCTGTGCCATTATTTTTAACACCTAAATAAGGAATGTTCAAATACATAAATAAGAACATGCTCACCTCATCGTCAGAAAGCAATGCACTACCATCTTGCCTGCTGACTGGTTCCCAATTGTATAAATTATCTGATTGTGAACATGTAAGTAACTTAATGGGATGAGGAAAGGGGATTAAGCATTATCAAGAAAATTTATGATCTAATTTTAGTGTACTTTGCCCTAGGATTATAAACAACCCATAAATGCCCACATGTTTAATAGAAAAAGTAAATGGGAAAGATCTCAAACAGTTTTTTAAAGAATATTCCATCTCCCTAGTAAAGAATTAGTTATTCACTGTTCATCTTTTCTTTATACCAAAGAAACCAATTCCATAGCAAATGCACTCAAGAGAAGAATGTCAAACTATTCTAGGAAAAGAATCCATTTTAACAGGACTCTTATCGGAATATCAATTAAATTGTACTGAACTGAATGCAGAGACTTTCATGGAATTTTTTTCTCCAGCCCCACAATTTGTCCTGTGCAAATTGTTACAACAGCCTTTGCCAATGAAAGGAGTTCAGAAACAAGAGCTGTCTTCAGGGGAGGAAGAGTGAAGTGTTGATATGCTGACCCATAGGGGCACGAAAGCCCACTGACAGATGGAAAGATAAAAAGGAAAGTGCTAAGGGGATTAAACACAAAAGGATTTTATAAACAGTCAAGGCAATAACAAGTCCTTCCCAAAAAGAGGTTACTCCATATTAATAAGTGCTATGTGATTTGAGAAGAGGATGGGATAAACAAAATGCCCGGAAGACATTAGGTTAGATATGGGTACTTGGGTATGTAAACAAGAAAGCGCACGTACATTGGCGCTTCGACAGGGTGAATTTTAAAAGCCTAAGAAGGTTCTGCTGATTTCAACATACACGCTTATCCTTGGGATGGAAGGCAATTATAAAGTCATCTTTCATGAGGGCTATCCCACAATCATTACTTGGCTGCTATTATGCCTGCAGTCGAGCCAACTTCTAGTTCAAAAATAGCCCATTTGTCAGTTTCCTCTACTCCCTGCTATTGGGAAAGAAGCAGAATTAGAAGGCATTTTTCTAGAACATCAGCTGAATCACTTTAAAGTTGTGGCATTGATTTGTCAGAGAAAATAAAGGGGGGACTTTAGGTCCTGGGGCCAGGAAAGAATAGTGGGTTGAGAGAAAGGAAAAATACCCACTTTGGGGAAACTGTCTGCAGAATTCCCTGAAATAAGCTGCAAATTGAAGTGACACAAAAACTTTAGCAAATTTTTAGATTCATAGCCCCCTACTCTGTCTCATTTAGACAAGTCTCACTCTTCACTTATATGCCATTTAAATAAAGCCATGTCAACCAAACAAATTAGAAATATGTACCATGATCTCCAAGCAAAGAACAGCAGAAGCCCTCTAACTAGTGTTCAAGGCACTTTACCAAGGTCTCTTCTGAGCCACACCATGTACCCTTTCCTGAAGACTTAAAGGTCTCTCAATTACTACACATAAAGAAAATGCAGACATTTTTCTCCTCTTAGGCTAGGAGATTCCAGCACACTAGTAACCAAACAAACCACTGTTTCTCAGATGGTAACATACCTTAAAAAAATTCCAGTTCCATAGCAGCAGCAAATGCAAGGAGTTTGGGTTCTTAAAGGAAATGATATGGACGGTTTATGTTTCCTTCTCTGGGGAATATAGATACAAAATGTGGAATTTCTAAGACAACTCTTTTCTCCTGGAACATTTTCATTAGAAATCCCTGTTGTTGTCATGCCATGGTCAAAACAGCATAATGCTGAGTCCATGTTGGTAAGACACTGCAGTGATAAAAGGTATATCATTCAAAGACAATCACCCCATTGACAGACTGAGATTGGATAGAAATATACACTCTTTGTCAGAGATTATGCCAGCTCCATCTTATATAATTAGGTGCAATAATGGTCTCTCCACCTTCAATAACTGACTCTTAAAATATGCAGATAATAACTTTTAAATAATGACTCTTAAAATAGATTTTTTTCATGAGGTTATATCCTCATGTTAATTATAAAAATAGTCCAAGCAGATGTTGAATAAAACATTGTTTTTCAATGTTTTCATTTATACACCTTTATTATTAAAGTCATGCTTTCCCAGAAGTTTCAACACCCAATATTTATTAAGATGTGCATACATTTATACAGAGTGCAATTTTATAAACATGTGAAATACATTTTACTTCCATACATTACAATAACAATATATTTATACCCTTGTATTCATTTAAACAATATGAAATTTTTGTAGATACAAATGATTTCCATTTAACATGAACAAATTTAATGTTATGCATGGAAAACATAAGCACTGTTTCATCTTCAAGTGTATCTTCTAAATGCTGATTTGGATTCTTGGACAAGATTACAGGCCATGTTTGTGTTGTCATCTGCTCTCTGCTAGACTGTCAGTCAGGGACTGGAAAGTGCAAGAAATAATGACTTTTCCTGTTGAATTACTGTTTCAGTGAGCATCCTTTTAGTGTTTTTTTTCCTGCGGCATTAAATTTTGAGACCAGCAAATAATCTAAAGGTTTTACATACTGATTGTTATTCCAAATGCCAAGAACTAATCTTATTGCATCTTCTCAAACTGGCTTTGCAAGGTTCCTGCTGCAAGTTTTTCATAATACCCACAAGTGTTTTGTATTTTTATTTGGGGGCCACCCATAAGGTTGCATGGGGTTACACCTGGATCTGTGCTTGAGAATTATTCGTGATAGGTTTAGAGAATTGTATGGGGTTCTGGATATTGAATCTGGGTCAGTCACCTGCAAGACAAGCATTGTATCTACTACACTATTGCTCCAGACTTACCCATCAGTTTATTTTTATTTTCATAGCCTTAGGGAATAGCTGCTTATACTATGTCTTATTTCCTCAGCAAATTTTAGTCTTCTAATATCTGTTTAATAAGTTCCATATACTAAACCTTATCTTTTAAATAGATGACTTTTCCACTTTCTGATTGACTCTTGACAAAGAGCATATATAATACAGTCATCATTCAAATATCAATTTTAAATATATTTTCTAGTAATCTATGTAAATGGTTATGTTTTTCATATGTGTAAAATACATATATATATTTTGAGAAATACATGTATACTTGAGAGTACAATAAAAGGTAATACTTGCAAGTCAACCCAGAGTGATGTCATATTATTTAATATATTCACACAATACTGGATTTTGGAAATATTAATTTCCAAACCTTCCCAAACCCACTAAAATATATCCAAGTGGCAAGAAAACTATGTGTATTCTTTATGCCAGCACAATTTAAAAATCATTATACTGTCAACATGCCAAACCAGAAAGACTTTGATGACAAATGGTGAAAAATGATGAGTCCATTTTTTGTCTAAGGGTTCTTTGAAAAATGAGAATTTGACTACTGACTCATTCTAATATTTCACTCATATATTTTAAAAGTCTTCTTAGTTCAGGCACAAACTACACTGCCCACTCTGATGAGCTTTTATTTTCAACATATATTCAGCTGGGTCTTATTCCCTTCCCTCTGAAGAATATATAGTTGAACACACAGGCTCTCTCTCTTTAAAATGTTACAAGACTTCAGATTTTCATAATGCAGGCAAATCTTTGGTGTAGCTAAATTTCTAATTTCAGAATTTTAATGCAAAGACCACTCAGTAAGAATTATTGTTGAAAATACACATGGGGTCCAGAGAGGTGGCACAAACTACAGGACATTTTTGCCTTGCACATGCTGACCTAGGATGGACCACAGTTAGATCCCCCAGTGTCCCATATGATCCCCCAATCCAGGAGTGATTTCTGAACAGGAGTAAACCCTAATCATCACCGAGTATGCCCCCCCCAAAAAAAGAAAGAAAGAAAATACTCATGGTTTCCATCCAGCATCTAATTACTCACCACCCATATTAAGTAAATATTTTATATTATGCATAACATACCAGATAGAATGGAAATTGTATAATCAGCACATTTTGCCATTTCAGCTTAAATCAATATGTCCACAACTATCATGGTGCTTTGTGTTATAAGTGCATTGATATTTATACAACTAGCCCTTTCTCAGTAGCTAAACTTATACTACAAGCATACATAGGACATAAGTCAAGTATGAAAACATTTGTTTATTTTTTATATAAATCTTTATTTAAGCACCATGATTACAAGCATGTTTGTAGTTGAGCTT
>PVKC010048220.1:0-10933 GCA_004027635.1 Crocidura indochinensis | reverse complement strand
TGTTCCATAACTCCCTCCCTCCCAACCCACCCCCACCTGTAATCCATACAGGCTTTTCAGTTCCCTCATTCTGAGGATTGTTACAAAAATGACTTATATTTTCCTTAAAACCCAAAGATGTGTGAAACTATTCTGCATCTATCTCTCTCCCTCTGACTTATTTCACTCAGCATTATAGACTCCATGTACATCCATTTAACTTGTTTTTAGTGTATTTACATACGTTTCTTTCTCTTCTCTCTAGTCTTTTGTTCTTTCTATCTTGCGCCAAATCTTAACCAATTAGTTATGATTTTTTTTTGGTTTTGGGGTCACACCCGGCAGCTCAGGGGTTACTCCTGGCTCAGAAATCACTCCTGACAGGCTCGGTGGACCATATGGGATGCCAGATTCGAACCACCGTCCTTCTGCATGCAAGGCAAATGCTTTTACCTCCATGCTACCACTCCAGCCCCCAATTATTCATCTTTTCTTACCTCAATCATATCCCAAAAATTCAAACCCCCCCCCCAAAAAAAAACACCAAAAAAAATTCAAACCCAGCCTATGAGTGTCAGGCCTCCAACAACAACCTAGGAATATAACACTAAAGTCTACCTTTATGTGGGCATGAGTTTGTAGACAGTGGACTCCTCTCCGATTGCCAAACCTAAACTGTAAATAAACCATGCCTAAACTGTATATAGCCCCTCTCATATATTACCCCTCCCCCTTCAGAAATTCCTCTATTCTCTTATCCCCTAATCCTGACCCATCACCCTTCCTTATTTAACCCTCTTTACCCTCAGTTATTAACCCATTAGGTACCAAGGCCAACTTCCTGCTCCAATAAACCACCACCAAGCTCAAAAACCCGAAAGGACACACTCCCAGCTCCACATCACATGCCTTGGCAAGAAACTACAAACAACACACCTGTTGACTCATGCTCTATGGCCTTTCTTACCCTCCTAATCATGGTCTATTGCATGCTACTGAGCCAACCCCAGAAGGACCCCAACTCAAGGACACTACCCTAGTGGCTACAAATAACTTCACAACCCCAACAAGAAGCAATGTGTGGTGAAAAACTGCTCTGAATTTCACCCTCCACAAGAATACCTCAAAAGACTCAGTGGGGAAGCCTATATTTCTTTTATGTGTTTCATAACCCCATAATAATACACCCTAGTCTGTTTATCCCCAAAATAAATTAGCCTCATAAACAGCATTGTTTTTGAACGCATTTTTAAGTGCAATTTTATTTATTTCTTCTCCAACCTAACTTGTTTTGGTTTTGAGTGGTATGAAAACTTACAAGAAAAGTCCTGCCTGGGATAAAAGCACAGGTCAAAACCAGGGCACAGGGACTGTGCAGACAATCATTCCCAACTCCAAATCCACCAGAATATAATTTGTCACCATACCTTTTTGCATAGGCACTCTAAATAAAGGGAAATGTTATACACAGAAATAAGCTCTTATCTACTAGGAATAAGAACCCATACTTTTTATAATACAGGTTCATCTCCCATCCTGAACATATGTCATGTAGACCCAACTTAGACTCCATGTGATCAGACAGTGACCTTCCAACAGAAAACCCCAGATCCCAGTCATGAACTGACACAGGTCCCAGCAACAACACCAGAACTAGATTCCACCCAGGGAAATTTCGAACACAATCCCGGCACCAACTTGCACCACTTATACCATGACATCCTGACATGACATCCTAACAACTTGAGCTAGGAGAGGGCCACCCTATCTCACCATCTAGCAGTATGACACAATTGGGAGACATGTCATTCTTTGCCCTAAGCAAGAACTAAATTGCTATTTACAAAAGACTGACCTTGACAAACACAGAATGGACAGAACCTAGCAAGGGACCAATGAGGAAATTACTTGATTAAGCCTCAACTTCAGATTTGCACAAAAACCATGATCTCTAATCCCACAGGTTTGACTTTGACAACTGCAACTGAGCAGAACATCTGGAACCATGCTGAAAGACTATAGTCTTGAGTCTGAAAAAGAATCTGAGCAAATACCAAGTACACTAACCACAGAAGACTGACTACAACAACAATGATGAAACAGAAATCCTAAAACCATAAAAAAAAGGAAACAAACAAACAAAAAGCCATCTATCCTAGCCTTCACCCTATGACCTATCCAAATAACAAGATCTTCAGTTACAGAGACAGGATGTCATTGACAACTCCTGAGCAGAAAGTCTTCTGGCAACATAAAAAGACCTTGGGGAGTGTAAAAGAGTGAGTACTGAGCCTGTAGTTGTTCCCATGGCAATATGCTTCAAGGACGGAGAAACCCTGTATCTCTTAGGCCAAGAGAATTCCTGTTCTAATTTCCCCAATGTTTACTATGCCTATGCAAAACAAAACAAAATAATCAACAAGAAAAAACAACCTTTTTTAAAAAAGTTGTTGGTATGGTTTCTAGTTTTCTTTTCTTGTTTTTACTTTCATTTTTGTTTTTGATTTTTTGATGTGTTTCTTCATAGCAGATGGTTTTGGTTTTTGATATACTCTTTATTTTTTTAAATCTTTTTTGTACTTTTTTTTTGTTACTCCCTTATTGGTTTTTTGTTTCACCTTGGTTTGTTTTTGTCTTGTCTAGTTTTATTTTGTTTTGTTACATTTTCTTCTTTCCCCTTTCTTCTTCCAAAGGTATACTTACAGACAGACTCGTCCCATATCCCTTATTATATCTCAAATAGAGCCACATTACTGGAATCACCTTGATGAGCATCATATTTGGAGGAAGAAAAACAGGTGGCACTAAGACCAAGTTGTATGCCCATTTGGTGGAAATAAAAAATGATCAGATTTGAACACAAAATCCAAAGTCAATGACAACAGAAATGATACCCAATCTACATCAAGCTGTACATGGAGAAACAGCTGCACTAGCATTACGGGGGTAGAGGAGGGAGAAGAGGGATGCATGCTGAGAACAGGAGTGGAGAGAGGACAACACATGGTAGGAATGCCTCTCATTCATTACTACTATATGCCTTAAATATTACTGTGAAAGATTTGTAATTCACTTTGTCCACAATAAAAAAAAATAAATGTAGGGGGCTGGGCGGTGGCACTGAAGGTAAGGTGCCTGTCTTGCCTGCGCTAACCTAGGACAGACTTCAGTTCGATCCCCCGGCTCCCCATATGGTCCCCAGTGCCTGCCAGGAGTGACTTCTGAGCGAATAGCCAGGAGTAACCCCTGAGCATCACCGGGTATGGCCCAAAAACCAAAAAATAATGATGATAATAATAAATAAAATAAAATAAATGGAAATAAATTACAAGGAAAAAAAGTTAAGGTTGTAATATACCACATAATTGAACAACGAATTTATAAAATGTTTCATTTATAAATAACTCACTTATATGTTTATTTCAGAAAGAAATGCTCTGTAATTATCATTTTTTACTTAACGTTGCATTACAAAATCATATAGTTAGGAATTAAAACAAGCTATAAAAAGGCAGTCCTGAATGGAATAATTTGTTCAGATAATATTGACCTTGGAAAGGCATAGAGATGAGTGGGACAATATCACTTGTTTTGCAGTTTATTAATTAGATAAAGGAAATAAACTTGATTAAAAACAATTGTGACTTACTTATCTTGAATATATGAAATTTTAATGTCCCTATAAATCTGAAATATTATTTTGAGCAATTCTATAATGACTTAAATTTATATGAACAACTTATTCCAAAAAGCAGAAACTAGTTTAACTCTTCTATAGTATTATTTTCAATTTTCTGAGGTAAAATGTTGATTCCTGAAATGGAACTCTATTGCATGTAAATTTAGTACTTTAAACAAAAATATGGTAATAATATATTCATCTGAAATATATTCATGCGTACCTTATTCGACGTCAAAATTGGTGTTATTGGTTTATTTTTAATCTTCTAATTCACCAAAGATTTAATTTATTAGATAAATTTATGGAATAAATTTATGAGTAGCTTCTAGTATCATCAAGGATAATAGTTATTTGAAAAATTATTATCTCCCACTTTGGAATTTTGCTTTTCTGTCTTGTTGTGTTTTGTTTTGGGGCTACATCTTGTGATGCTTAAGGTTCACTCCTGGCTGTACACTCTGGAATCACTCCTGGTGAAATCACCTCGTTGAGATCACTGTTCTATCACTCAGTTCCCAATTTTTGAAGGAAGCATTGTCAAAATACTGAATTAAAAAAAATAAAAGATAGTATGGTAATAATATCCAGAGACAATAGTGGGCCAGGAGGACCAGTTCATGGTAGAAAGCTTGCCACAGATAAGGCAATGTAGTTTGAGTAGTGAAGGGTCCATATGACAATGATAGTTGGAAATGATCACTGTGGGCAAGAACTGGATGCTAAAAGGGACAAAGTGATAGGCACGGTACTGCTTCATTAACAATAGTCAGTGAAGAGAGAGGGAGATAGGGTGAGAGATAAAAGGAGAAATTTGAGACGGGGGGGTTAGAAAGGGAAGGGAAACTGGGACTATTGATGGCAAGAAAAGTGCACTGATGAAGGTGTGTACATTTTATAACAAACTCTTTCATAAACAATTTTGTAATCACAGTGCTTAGTCATTATTAAAAATTAAATAGTAAATACAAATACTAATTAAGATGGAGTAATATAGATAATTATCTCAAGGATATACTGATAAATATGTTAAAATTCTTGAACAGAAGGAATAGCATAGAAAAATCATCTATATACTTTACATTCTTTAAATATTTTCATGTTATCACAATTTGACTATTCATATATTGGGATTAAAACTCAGTTTATTTCTAATATGCAATATTGAAACAATCTATTTCAAACTCCTGAAAATGCTTAGAAATATTATTATAGTCTTTTTTGTTTATTGCCATAAAAATACTATGTATAAATTCTTTTTAAAATACATTTATGGGAGCCAAAGAGATAGTACAACACACGGCCAACCCATGCTTGAACTTTGACATCCAAAATGTCAAAGAAGTGATTCCTGAGTGCAGAGCAAGGAGTAATCCTTGAAAATTGTCAGGTATATTAATAAAAATAGGGCATGCATGATACAAAACAAATGATATATTAAAATAATATGTATAGAATTATGCTTAATAAATTCTGTATACCTAAGAACTAATGAAAACACAATAAAATAGAATTGAGCTGAACAAAATAATATGACTAATGAAGCAGGCATCATAATAAATTTGTAAATGTGCAATCTGCTAAAGATCATCATTTACTTATCAATAACATCTCCATAAAATATATTTTACCAGTAATTCAATTAATCTGTGATTATTTTAACACAAATATTTTAAGGACAATTCATTAAGCTACATACCTATCATCTAGCTATCCATCATATTTATGTTATTTTAATATAAATAATATGTTGAATGATATGCAAATTTATAATAGGGAATAAACTTAAACCTGACTTTATAGTATGTTACAAACTCATACTTCTTAAAAATTTCACTAGAATTATTGTGTTTATTTTCTTGTCTCTTACAAGAATAATACACTTAAGTAACTTGAAGGACACTTCAGTTTACTTCTGCCTAAATGTTTTCAAATGACTTGTTTAATTTTTGGTATTCAGAAGACATTTAACTTACTCAAATAGGTAAAAATATGAAATATTACAGGATTACAATACTTAACAAAACCAGAAAAATATGTTCATGGCACATTTTGAAAAAGTAATAACAATAGTGACCAATCTGATCGAGAGAAATAAAGTATTATTAGCTTTATAGCACTTTCTGTAATGGTAGGTAGGTAGGTATCAACTGGGCATTAAGAAGAATAATCCAATAAACACTTTGTCACTTACCAATCAAAGGACAAAATAAAACTATGGATAGACAAGGTGATTTAGTTAGATTAATTTGCAATGATTATTTTGTAATTACTTAGACAGTCATATTAGATAAAATATTTGTACCTTTGAAATTAGAACAAATATGAGGTCATTAATTTTCAGCTATGACCTTTGTTCTTCGTCAACTTGAGCTAATTATAGGTCTTAATTTCAAGGTTAATGATGCTAAATCCTTTATTCTGTCAGTTTTTTAAGATAAATCAATTCTTAAATGATTTGAAGTACTGATAGCAAGAATACTACAATATATTTTTTCACATCAGAAGCCACTCTAGAAATACACTTTGCAAATCAACTATTGTGAAAGAAGTACGTATTAAAATGTAGCCTTATTAAATGGCACCTTCAAACTGCATGCTACCACTGGAATTTCATCATTATTTTTAAAGATGAAAGTCACTGTAACTTAAAAATATGAAGGCAAAAAATGACTTGTTTATCTTTGTGTGGCTAAGTAAACATTTTTAATAGTATAATGTACCAAATTTATAAATAAGTTATATAAACTTCATGAATTATTTGAAATTACAGATAAATTACATTAATATAATCAATAAATTTTATTATTGTATTATTTATCTAAGCATTAATCGAATTAAAATATATACCATATGAAATAATATAAGTATATATACACATATATGTAAAAAAAATAAAGCTAGTTAGAGGGCTGAGAATATAGTTCAAAAGTCTGAAACTCACAATTTGTATGTGGGAGACTTAAATTTGATTCTCAGTACTTCAAAATTTCTCAAATACTCAGCCAAGAGTAATTCCAGAACAATATTAGTTATAGCCTTAAATAAAATAAACAGATCCTCCCAAACTAAATTGATCAAAACTGTTAAGTCTGATAAAATAAAATTAGTTGAAGACCAGATGGGTAGAGCATAAACATGTATCTTCAACTTCTCATATTATTTGTATAAAAATAATTTATTAAAATGAAAATAAATTGGGAATATTTTATTATTGTAATAAGATCAATAATTACCTACTTACATATGGCCCCATTCAATGATACCTTTGTGAAATTTTAAAAAATTCAATATTTATTCATTATATGTTTATAAATAAGAGCTCCCAAAGGAAAAAAAAACAAGAACATTGAATTATGCTTTTATTAGAAACAGTGGCTTAGAATTCAAACTAAAGTTATAATTAAATATCTTCTCTGGTGTTTAGGGAAACAGTACAAAGTAAGGCAGTTGCCATGCATATGTTTGACTAAGTTTGTTACCCAGAAATACATGTGGTCCCCAGAACATTGACAGGAAAATTTTCTGAGCATTTCAGGTTATATTCTGAGTACAGCTATTTGTGATACACCAATAAAGAATATATAAGCATAGATATCCATGTATACATATATGTACATGCATATACCAGCAACTGGTTAGAAAACATTTTTACTTTTTAATACTAGGCATAAAAACTAGATATGGAAAGTCTATTGATTTAAAATAAATAATAAAAATTAAAATAGACCACTGAAACTTATTTCTCCTGACTGGGTCATTATCTCATCATATGATTTTTCACCCTAAATAATGTATGCACGTTTTGAAAATATTTCAGATCCTAATCAGTAACTCTGACATAGAACTCTAAAGGAATGAGTAACAGAATTTTTATTATTTTAACCTAATTTGGTTAGATTAATGTCTTTTTCTATGCAGATACAAGCCCATTGACTTGTTGATAACTTATTTTATGATGTCTGAAGCATCTTTTAGGGAACTTTTAAAACTAACCTTCACCCTATAGCTGTTTAATCCATTCAACATTAGCATCATATGCTAGAATGAATATTTTTAACCAAAAGAGTTAATTTATCTTTCCATTATGTACCTTTATTGTAGATGTTTATTCTCTTCCAGTTATGAACAGATGGAAATAAGACATAAATTTAGAGTATGACTTGAAATTTTTCTGCCAATGAGTGAATTTGGAGTCTTATTTTATAATATGCATATCCAAGAATTTCACCACTGGATTTTCCCGTCTCTTTTCTTTGTAGACATTAACCTAATACTGAAAATACATACTCTCCATCTATATAAAAATTCTTCTGATTTTAGTTATCCATTTTATATGATATTTCAAGTCCATGTTATTGGAACAATAAATTTGCTGGCATGGACTTCAAACAAATGGATAGCTGTCCTTGAATAGCAACTCTAATCCTAGCATCTGAAACATTAGTACTAATAATTTGCCTTAATATTTTATCAATACAAAATTCTTTCCAGTAAATTTCAGTTTAAATTAGAGCTATTCTTTGGGCTTAGGAATCTAGAATACCTTTGGAAAATTAAAATATAGACTTACATCAATACTCACATAATGCTCAGCTATCTTTCTTTTTCATTATATTGTCATTTTACATTCAAATTATCCTCTATCAAAAAGTCCTGCTGTTTTGCCTTTTCTCCACTAGAATAGGGAACTAACAATAGAAGTGTTCGATGATGAAACCATGGTTACATTATAAGAAGTTCTGCATTAGTCAGAGATTCTATTAATTTCTGTTCTGTCCATCATTTGAGACTCCTTGCAGTATGTTAAAGCCACCTCTATTCATGAGGGAGCTGCAGGAGGTGAGAGAGCTTTTAAAATCCAACAATTTTCTGTAAAAATATCAAAGTTGGGGGCCGGGCGGTGGCGCTGGAGGTAAGGTGCCTGCCTTAGGACGGACCGGACCGCGGTTCGATCCCCCGGTTCCCATATGGTCCCCCGTGCCTGCCAGGAGCAACTTCTGAGCGCATAGCCAGGAGTAACCCCTGAGCGTCACTGGGTGTGGCCCAAAAAACCAAAAAAAAAAAAAATATCAAAGTTGTCTATATAATACAAACATAAACAAGGTTTACTCTTTTGTTTGACACATGTAAAATAGACTTCTGTAGAAAAATACCATATGATCATATAACCCAAAATAAAGATAATTCCCACAAGTTATATATTTTACATATCCACATATAATGAATTTTAAATTTTATAACTGCATTTTCAAGACATAAGGCATACTTAGTGATTTTCTTCACTGAAGTACATTTCAAACTTTTAAACATAAACATTATTATAAAAAAGAAAATTAATTAGGAAATATAGTGAAATTTTTATATGCCAGTAGAACTTTCTTATACATTATAAATAAAACATAACTATCTTTTAATGTGATGTTTGAATATATTTATGACACATCAATTTGTATACAGTATATTAATATACAGCTAGATACAGATACACCTATATAATTTATTTTGAATTTATTCCTCTGAATTTTTTTAAAGTTTGAAGTGTATGTTGAAGAGACAGCACAGAGATCATGTCACTTGCCTTGCCCATAGCCAACTAAATCAAACATTGTTCTATTCTGGGCATCTCATATGATTCCACAACCTCTTCATGAAGTGACGCTTGAATGCAGAGCCAGAAATAAATTCAGAACTATGCATGTGCCTCCCAAAATTAATAAATAAAACAACTGGATGTGTAGTGTTTCATGGAATATAAACATTACATATGTGAATATGAACAAACTTAAGAGACATATACATACAAACCTAATAAAGCCATAGAAAAATGGGGAGAAGAAATAAATGGACACTTCTCCAAGGAAGAAGGGAAGATGGTCAATAGACACATGAAAACATGCTCCCCATCACTCATCATTAGGGAAATTTAAATCAAGACAACAATGAGGTACCACTTTATACCAGAGAGGATGGCACAAAAATAACAGGATCAATCTCTGTTGGTGAAGATGTGATAAGAAAGGAACTCTCCTCCAGTGCTGGTGGGAATGCTGCCTGGTCCAATCCCTGTGGAAAACAGTATGGAGGGTGCTCAGTAAACTCAGAATTGAGCTGCCATATGACCTAGCAATCTCATTCCTTGGTATCTATTGCCAAGATGGAAGGACATTCATCCCAACTATTCATCCCAAATCTACTATTCATCCCAGCACTCAGCACAACAGCCAAAATTTGGAATCAACCTCGATGTCTAACAACAGATGAGTGGATCATGAAAATGTGGTACTTATACACAATGGAATATTACAGAGAAGTTAGGAATGATTACAATCATCATGATTACAATCATGGATTTTACAGCAATATGGATGAATCTAGAAAATATTATCTTAATATTAATGTTATGTTAAATGAAGTAAGTCAGAAGAAAAATAAATACCGAATGAAATCATTTATCTGAGGTATTTAGAATATATACACCATATATACATATAATACTTTATGAAGAATCACAATGGTCTAAAGGGTAGAAATTTCAAACATTGTAGGTGTCAGCATATAGTGAGGAGAAGTTTCAAATCAAGGGACAATACAAAGCTTTGACTATCCATTGTACCATAAAGAAACCAACAGCAATGGAAATGGCAGTTTAGTGTGAACAGATAAATAATCACCCTCTAACTACAAAGGCTTATAATAATACCCTAATGTATTTATCCACAGAACCAGATGAAGAATATGATTGGAATCCGGGGACTCCAGCTGCATATTAACAATATGTTTTAATGCCTTAATATTTCAAGCATAAAAACCCCTCCAGTTTCTATGTCCACAGTGGTTCTTGGAAACATAAGGTGGATATCCTAATTTTACGCCTCAGTGCTCAATCATACTGAATACCATATACAGTGCTCATTATGACAATGTCTTGATAAAATACACCAATTTACCCATTTCTTTTTATTTTAAGTCTTCTGTTAGGACCTAAAGCATATGATAATTCAGACCATGGAAATAGTCAATGGCGCACCATAGACTTATGTTACATACAAATTCCACTCATAGAATACGTTTCTGCAAATTACCATTTCTCTTTATATTTCTTTTCTTTTCTTTTTCCCACTCTTCCTACTTCTCTTCTTCTTCTCCTTCTTCTTCTTCTCCTTCTTCTTCTCCTTCTCCTCCTCCTTCTCCTCCTTCTCCTCCTCCTCCTCCTCCTCCTCCTCCTCCTCCTCCTTCTTCTTCTTCTTCTTCTTCTTCTTCTTCTTCTTCTTC
>PVKC010048219.1:0-10933 GCA_004027635.1 Crocidura indochinensis | reverse complement strand
GCGGTAAAGGAGGGAGATATGGGTGACATGCTGGAAATGGGAGTGGAGGGAGGACAACACTGGTGGTGGGAATGCCCTTTATTCATTGTCACTATGTACCATAAATAATCCTGTGTAATGAACTTCATAATAAAAATTAAAAAAAAAAATAAAGTATTTAATATTTAAAAAGATATTTTTCTAATCAAACAGCCACCAAATCAGCTGATCAGCCAGCTCCATGGACTCATTTCTTGAAAGAGATGCAGGCTAAGCTGCAAAAGTTTAGTACCAGTATTTAAGCTGATAGCTCTGAGTTACCTTCGGGGGGGGGGGGGAGTTGGGGCAAGTCCCCACTCTGCTAAAGCTTCAACACCTGTACACAGAACTTACATTGCTGCTGTGCTGTTGATCTCTACAGATACACCTAACTGACAAAGAAATCCAAGTATGCTAGGTTTTGGGCTGAGAACTCTGGGTCTTCTCACAGTGAGAAGACCAGCAAGCAAACAGTCCCCCCACCCAACCCCTATCTCTCTGTACTTCTGGAAGCACTGGCAGCAACAGCTGCTGTCACGCCAGCTCATCAGTACAGTTCCAGATTGTGCAATTCATGCATAGGTCATTCTCCAGGATAGACCACATGTTGGCCCATAAAACATACCTCCATAGAATCAAGAGGATATAAATTGTACAAACTACCTTCTCAGATCACAATGAACTGAAATTACAAGAGAACTACGATGGGACAGAGAAGAAAAACTTTAACACTTAGAAATTAAACAGCTTACTACTGAAAAACCAGTGGGTCAGAGTAGAAATGAAAACATTCTTGGAAACAAATGCAAATGAAAACACATATTATCAGAATTTGTGGGACACAGCAAAAGCAGTACTAAGAGCAAAATTTATAACTTTGCAAGCACACAACAGGAAGAAGGGGCCTACATAAATAGTTTAATGGCACAGCTTATAAAATTAGAAACTGACTAACAACAGGAACCAAAAATAGGTAGGCAGAAGGAAATAATAAAGCTTATATCAGAAATTAATTGTATGTCCAAAAACAATCTGAAAGATCAAAGAAAGCAAAAATTGGTTCTTTGAAAAAAATAAACAAAATTGTTAATACACTAGCAAAACTCACAAAGAAAGGGAGTGAAAGAAACTTAATAAACTGAATTAGAAATGGAAAATAGGGAGATCCCTACAGACTATACAAAGATTCAAAAAGGTAATTATAGACTACTTTGAAAAACTCTTTACCACAGCACATGAGAACCTGGAAGAAATGGATAAATTCTTGGATTCATAATATTCTATGGTTTAATAAAGACAATCTAGAACAGCTAAACAGGCCTATACCTTTGAGGAAAGTAAAATGGTAATCAAAAGTCTTCCCAGAAACAAAGACCAAGACCAGATGTAATCATGAATGAATTCTTTCAAGCCTTTCAAGAAGAAATACTACAGATCCTTTTCATACTCTTTTAGGAAATTGAAGAAACAGAAACACTCCCAAATAGTTTTTATTAAGCTAAAATCACCTTAATACAGAACCAGACAAGAGATACTTAACAAGCAAACAAAACAAAACTACAGACCAATATTTCTGATGGACACAAGCAAAAATCCTCAACAAAATCCTGGCTAATAGGATCAACGTCTCATCAAGAAAGTCATACACCAGGCCAGAGATATAGCATGGAGTCAGGACATTTGCCTTGCATGCAGAAGGGCAGTGGTTCGAATCCTGGCATCCCATATGGTCTCCCATGCCTGCCAGGAGTGATTTCTGAGCGTAGAGCCAGGATTAACCCTTGAGCATTGCTGGGTGTGACCCAAAAATAAAAACAAACAAACAAAAAGAAAATCATACACCATTACCTACTAGGTTTCATTCCAGGAAGGCAAGGTTTAACATACTTAAATCGACAAAAGGAAAAATAAAAAACCATATGATCATGTCAATAGATATGGACAGCATTTGATAACATCCAACACCCATTCATGATAAAACTTCTCAACAAGGGGCTGGAGTGGTGGCGCAGTGGTGAGCTATTTGCCCTGCATGCATCTGACCTAGGACAAACCACAGTTTGATCCCCTGGCATCCCATATGTTTCTCCCAAGCCAGGACTGATTACTGAGTGCATAGCCAGGAGTAATCCCTGAGCGTCACTGGGTGTGGCCAACATTTTTTTTAAAAAAAAAAACTCTCAAAAAATAGAAATGAAAGGAACTTTTCTCAATATAGTTAAGGCCATCTACCACAAGCCAATGGAAAATATTATTCTAAATGAGGATAAACTAAAAGTCTTTCCTCTGAAATTGAGTACAAGGATATCCCCTCTCGCCACTCCTATTCAACATAGTGCTGGAAATACTTGCCGTAGTGATAAGGCAAGAAAAAGATATCAAGGGCATCGAGATAAAAAAGGAAGACGTCAAGCTCTCACTGTTCACAGATGACATGATACTATATTTAGAAAACTTTAAAGACTACCAAAAAGCTTCTAGAAACAACAGATTCATATAGCAAAGTGGCAGGCTACAAAATTAACACAAAAATCAATGGCCTTCTTTACACTAATGATAGAGAAAAAATGGACATTACAATTTCCACTTACATTACAAAGCAATCCCATTTACATTAGAGCCACACAAACTCAAATATCTTGGAGTCAACTTAATTAAATAGGTGAAGGACCTATACAAAGAAAACTACAAAAGCCAGCTTCAAGAAACAAGAGAGAACACAAGGAAATGGAGACACATACCCATTCATGGATTGGGAGGATTAGCATCATTAAAATGGCAATATTCCCCCAAAGCATTGTGCAGATTTAATGCAATTTCTCTAAGGATACTCATAACATTCTTCAAAGAAGTGGATTTAACACTCCTGACATTCATTTGGAACAATAAATGCCCACTCCTATTTAAAGCAACCCTAAGGAAAAAGTAGAAATTATACTATAATATAAAATATTAAATAATCATTAAAAGAGCATGGTATTGGAATAAAGACAGACTCTCAGATCAGTGGAATAGATTTGACTATTCAGAGCATGTTCACCAGACATACAATCAATTACTCTTTGATAAAGGATCAAGAAACGAAAAATTGAGCAAGGAAAGCTTCTTTAACAGTGATGTTGGGTCAGCCACATGCAAACAAGCAAACTCGAACTTTCATCTAACATTATGCACATAGGTCAAATCCAAATGGATTAAGGACCTTGATATCAGACCCAGAATGATAAGGTATATAGAGGAACACTTAGATAAAACATTCCATGACATTGAGACTAAAGGCATTTTTAGGGTGGAAATAGCACTATTCAAACAAGTGAAAACAGAGATAACGAATGGGACTATATTAAACTGAGAAACTTCTACACCTTAAAAGAAATATTGACTAGAATATAAAGGCTACCCATAGAATGGGGGAAACTATTCACCCAATACTCATCAGATAAGAGGCTAATATCTAAGTTAGACAAGGTACTGACAGAACTTAACCAAAGAAAAATCTAACCTTATTTAAAAATGGGGAGAAGAAATGAACAGACAAATCCTCAAAGAAGAAATACAAATAGCCAAAAGACACGTGAAAATGCTTCCTATTACTAATTATCAGTGAGATGCAAATCAAAACAACAAGGTACCATCTCACACCACAGAGACTATCAGACATCACAGAGAACAAGAACAATTAGTGCTACCAGGGATGTGGGGAGAAAGGAACTCTCATTCACTGCTGGTGGGAATGCCATGTAGTTTATGGGTAACAATATGGAGGTTCCTCTTAACACTGAAAATTAAGCTCCCATATGATCCAGAAATACCACTCCTAGGGATATACCCTACGGACACAAAAACACAAAAATACCTTCTGCATACCTATATTCATTGTTGCACTATTTATCTGGAAACAACCCAGATGCCTGACAACAGATGAGTGGCTAAAGAAACGGTGGTACATATAAACAATTGAATACTATGCAGCCATCAGAAGAAATGAAGTCATGGAATTTTCCTATATATGGATGGACATGGAAACTATTATGCTTAATAACTATGTCTGAGGGAAAGAGACACAGAATAGTCTGTATCATCGATGTTTTAAAGAAAAATAAAAGGCAATATTGTAATAATACCCAGTCACAATAGATAAGATGCTTAAAATGACTGGCCCACAAAATGAACCTTACCATAAAGAGTGGTGAGTTCAGATAGAGAAATAGCTATACTGACAACTATCATGACAATGGTAATGAGTGAGAGAAATAGAATATCTGTCTCAAAATCAGGCAGGGGTGAGGGAGGACGGAGATGTGTACATTGGTGGCAGGAATGTTGCACTAGTGCAGTGGCGGGTGTTCGTTTTTTTGTAACTGAAACCCAACTACAAACATGTTTTTAAACATGCTTCTTAAATAAAGATATTAAAAAAAAGAGAAGTCCACGTTTGATCTGCATCATATGATGCACTAAGTCCTTACAGAAATAACCTTGAACACCAATCTAGGAGTAAACCCTTAATATCATTAGCTGAGGCCCCCAAACAGTGAACAAATAATAAAAACAAATCAACCAACAAAAACTCCACTGCAAAATAAATAATAAAAAAGAAAAAATAAATTGAAATAAACTGAAGAAAACATTAAGATTCATGTTACAGCATTTAAAAGGAAACATTAAAGCATTAAATGTGTTTACATTACAGGGGGTAAGAAAGAGAGAAGGAGGGGTCGGAGAGGTAGATGGAGGTAAGGCATCTGCCTTACATGCAGAAGGACGGTGGTTCCAATCCCTGCATCCCATATGGTCCCCTTAGCCTGCCAGGAGTGATTTCTGAGTGTTGAGCCAGGAGTAACCCCTGAATGCTGCAGGTGTGACCCCAAAACAAAAAAAGAGAGAGAGAAGGGGTAAAATTTCTAGTGGGAGAAATACCTTGATCCAGAAATTATAATAGTTTTAAATAAAACAAACATTAGATAATTTTAATGAAAATAAAACAAAGCGAGAGAGAGGGACAGAGAAAGAAAGACAGAGAGACTCCCAAAAGCAGCAACAGAAAAGCAAATATTCACATATTAAGAAGTCACCATAAGGGGGCCGGGCGGTGGCACTGGAGCTAAGGTGCCTGTGCTAACCTAGGATGGACCGCGGTTCGATCCCCCGGTTCCCCATATGGTCCCCCGTGTCTGCCAGGAGCGACTTCTGAGCAAATAGCCAGGATTAACCCCTGAGCGTCACCGCGTGTGGCCCAAAAAAAAAAAAAAAAAGAAGTCACCATAAGATTCACATTTGATTTCTAAAATGACACTTTATAGGCTAGAAGGAAATATTATAAAAAGAAGTCGGGGGCTAAGAAGATAGTATAGCAGGTAGGACATTTGCCCTGTACTTGGCCAATCCTTGTTTGATTCCCAGCAACCAACATGGTTCCCAGAGCATGCCAAGGCTTCAGCAGGGTGAAAAACTTGCCCTGTTCCCCTCCTGAGGGGCACCAGAGGAGCTATCAGTTGCAGAGCAGTTTATTTCTCGGGTGTCACAACATTGCCACTGAAAACACAAGATCTAAACTGTAACAACTGAGTGTTGTTACACCTGTCAGGTGGAGGAGTTGGGAGGGGGCATGGAGTATGGAGTTCTCTCAACCTGGTGGTAAGATTTGTGTTGAAATAGTATATGCCTAAAACTCAACCACTAATACCTTTTTAATCACAAGTCTCTTTAAATAAAAATATTTTAAATAAAGTCTAATATTTTAATTCAAATAAATCTGTAGATTTAATGAACCAGAGTTTGAACATGCATAGTACTAATCAGATTAATCACTTTTTAATCATTCATTTTTATTATTTAAACACATTGATTACAAACTTGATTGTAGTTGTGCTTCAGTAATGTAAAGATAATCACTTTTTAACGTGGTTTGTATGACTAATTTCAGGCTTGTGCTTATTGGGAGACTCTTCTACTCACTAACTGAATCCAAATGTCCTTCTCTTTGTCTCCATCAAGATTTACTGGTACAGGATGCTGCATTCCCAGTTTGAAGTCCAGAAAGCTGCATTTGTAAGCTCAGCCTCCATGCCAATTGGCAATATTCACTAATTGTTTACAGTGCTTTTCTTTTCTTTTCTTTTTTAAAAATATGTCTTTATTTAAATAATACTTTTGCTCTAATTTTCATTCTCACTTTCGAAGATCTTTGTAGCTGATTACAGAAGGTAATATTTCTGGCATCCATTACTATAGTAATTAAATCATTCATTCTCCCAAAATTGATGGCAGCTGCATGAGAGTGCTGTCTAGATACTAGCACCCTCAGTGTGTTTTGCTAATGAGTGACTTCTCATTTGCTGCAGGAGGGCATTTCCATTTCTCACAACTTTGCTAGTCTGTGAAAGGCTCTTCCTGGAGAACAATGTTAGAAAGAAATCCCATTTGGTAAAATGTTTATCTCGAAAGGAAAACATTCCCAAATTAAGATAGTAGAGCAGGTAGAAGACAAGATTCTTTGAGTTTCCTGGGAGAACATTCCCTATCCACTCCTCTCCCTCTACACTCAAGCATTATCTCAGAGCTCTCAGACATGAACAACTTTTCATCAGTTTCTTAGGTTTCTGAGAAGGAAGTTTAAATATTTCAGAGATCTTTTCATGAATAATTAAAGGAAAAGAACATGTCTAAACTCTTTAAATTATGAAATTGGAGCATAGAAATATTTTAGCACTTGGCCGTTTCAGATTAAAGTATATTTTAAGAAAGACTGAAGTGAAAATGTTAACCCTTGTTGCCCTTTATTCTGCAACTGATGAGAGCAAGAAAGACACTTTTTTTTTTTTTTTTTTTTTTTTTTTTAAAATTGTGATAGCCATAAGAGGCTGGAAGTGTGGAGACTTCTTTCAGGAACAAGCCACAGACTGCCCACACTGGCTTTCTTAACATCTGAATCCCAAACTACTTCTAGGCTAGTGGCATTTTAAAAAGTGCTGAGAAAAACTAATACCAGTAATACCTGCTGAATTTTCTTTTCTTCACGTTATTTTGATATCATTACCCAGCCATTGACTGTTTCAGAGAACATACATTAGCAAGAGCAGACCTGGAAGAGACAAATCCAATGTATTACAAAGCTTTATATGCTTTGTTTATAAGAACCTACTCTGTCTTTATAAGGTTTCTATGATGTGCACTTTATTTGAGAAGGATCGACTATAGATTAAGTAACTACTTTGCGATTACCTAGATTGTAGATGGCAGAAGTTATGGTCATATCAAGATATATGACCTCTTCAGAGCTTGCTAGGGAAGAGAACACGAAGCAGGACTTTAATTCAGCTCTGGCACGGTCTGTATCTCAAATATATTCCTTTCCCTCACTGCATTTCAGATTGCTGCTGTGTAAAGTAGAAGCAATAGTATCAGCTTTATAGGGTACTTGTGAGGATTTAGTAAATGTAAGGCTCAACAAAGCTTTTTAGACAAATCTTTGTAGATTTTTTCTAAGATCTTATGCAAATGTGTATTTGTTCTAATTTTAGTTTATGTGCTGCTGAAGCGAGCATGCACATGTGTATTTGAAGATGACAACCATAAAGTAAGTAGTGATTAAAAATTTGATTGCTGAGACATCTTGGGTCTCCTCTCTGTCCTGTAGCCTGAAATTTAGATCCTCTCCCCATTGTTCCCTGAGGGCTCATCTTCTTAAGAGGTGAGCATGCAGCCTACAAAGGGTGGAGCCAGAGGAGCGAAGTCACTCTAGCCAATGAACACCACCACAATACATTAAAAAAACCCACAATACAAGCGTGACAATGGGGAAACAACGCAGGCCAACACCAGGTATGGAGAATGAAGATGGCAACTCTTATGACCTGAAACTATCAACCACCAAGTTAGTCTCTCAGATATGAAGTTTAGAGAAGAAATATGGAGGATGTTCATAGAATTCAAAGAAAGCATAGATCAAGTTGAATGGAACACAAATAAAAATCAAGAGGATATGGGACTGGAGAGATTGCATGGAGGTAGTGCATTTGCATGCATAGGAATGGTGGTTCAAATAGCGGCATCCTATATGGTCTCTGGAGTCTGTCAGTAGCGATTTCTGAGCATAGAGCCAGGAGTAACCCCTAAGCACTGCTGGGAGTGACCCAAAAACAAACAAACAAAAATTAAGTGGATATGAAGATAGAAATCAGAAAACTTCAAGCTGGAATAACAGGTCTGAAAACTCAATAGATGAACTGGAAAGCCTCTTGAACAAGGTAACAGCAGCTGAGGATAGAATCAGTGAGATAGAAAATGAGGTTCATAATAATCCCATACAGAAGAAGAGATTGGAAAAAAGCCTTAAAGCAAATGATCAAACAATAGAAAAATTACTCAAAAAATGTGAACAGATGAAAATAGAAGTCTTTGGTAAGCTCAACAAAAACAACATAAGAGGGGCCAGAGTGGTGGCGCAAGCAGTAAGGCATTGCCTGCACTAGCCTAGGAAGAACCACTTTCAATCTCCTAGCATCCCAAATGGTCCCCCAAGCCAGGAGCAATTTCTGAGCGCATAGCCAGAGCAATGAACCCCTGAGCATCACTGGGGGTGTCCCAAACATAAAAGAAATGAACAAAACAAACAAACAAAAAAGCAACATAAGAATCAATGGAGTCCCAAAGACCCAGGAAGAAAATCCCCAGGAAGAACCAGCAGTTAAAGATATCACTGCAGAGAAAGTCCCAAAGATAAAGACTTCATGCAATCAAACCCTGCATGCCTGAAGAGTACCAGCTAAAAGAGACCCAAAGAAAATTACCACAAGAACATCCTAGTCATAATGATGGATTCCACAGATAGGGATAGAATACTGAAAGCAGCAATATCAAAAAGGGAAATTATATTTAAAAAAAGCATCCTTGAGATTTACAGCAGACCTGTCACATAAAACACACAAGGTCAGAAGCTAGTGGTGGAACATAGTAACAAAACTCAATGTAATGAATGCATCACCTAGAATACTGCACCTGACCAGACTCTCATTCAGATTTGAAGGAAGTATACATAGCCACACAGATAAACAAAAGCTCAGAAACTTTGCAGACTCAAAACCAGCCTTATAAGAAAAATTGAAAGGTCTACTTTAAGACAAGATCTACCAATATACACACCAAACTTCTATACAAAGATGGCACTAAATCCCATGACAATTCTCTCAATGCTAATAGGCTAAATACACCAGTTAAAGACACAGTGTGGTTAAATATATCAAAAAACTGAATTCAACATTCTGCTACCTACAAGAAACACACCTGAAGAGGCAGAACAAATATAGATTCAAAATCAAAGGCTGTAGGGAAATCATCCAAGCAAACAATGAGCACTGCCGTGTGTGGCCCAAAAACCAAAAAACAAACAAAAACAAAAAAAACCTAAAATGGTGATACTAACATCAGATATGACACAAATTTTAGACTCAGAAAAGTCATAAGGAACAAAGATGGACATTTTGTACTAATCAAGGGATATGTGCAACAGGAAAAAATCACACTCCTAAACATATGCACCCAATGAGGAACCAGCAAAATATTTATGCAATTGTTGTCAAATCTGAAAGAAGATATCAATAGCAACACAATAATTGTGGGAGACCTCAACATGTCCTGTAACCCAGTGATATGTCAACCACACTGAAACCCCAAAATATATATTAGTTGTAGACGTCTTGCGTCTCAGCAATTCTTGTGGGTCATAGCGCTACATGATAGGAAAACGAGAGCATGAGTGGACGAAATATGAAATATGAAATAAATGAAACCATAGGGAGAATGTGGGGTTAACACGTTTCTGGCAGGAGTATGACAAGTTTAATTTTTGAGCAGGGAAATTTATAGGGGTAAAATTAGCCACAGATGAAGAATAATTGTAATCACAAAGCCTAGTATAATAACAATCCCTAAGCTAAGGGTGTGACTAAAAATTCTAAGTTACAAGAGAGAAGGTCAAACTCAAAGTAACTCCTCGCAAGCTTACTTTAAATGCAAAAATCAGGATTAGGATGAAGTAGGAAATATCTAGTCTAGGCTGGACTCTGTTGTTTTAGAGGTTATGTAAGGGAGGTACCAAATCCCCAAGAATGAGCTTCCCTGTTTCTTTTTTTTTAAGTGATAATGGAAATATTTTTAATATTTTATTTAAGCACTATGATTACAACCATGTTTGTTGTTGCATTTCAGTTACAAAAGAGATCACCCCCTTCACCAGTGCAACCTTCCCACCACCAATGCTCCCCATCTCCTTCCTCCCTCACCCCCTGCCTATATTCAAGATAGGCATTCTGTCTCTCACTCACTACTCTTTTTTATTTTCAAAATTTTATTTCATTTTTTTCTATTTATTTAAACATTTTTTATTATATATATGATTGTGATTAGGTTTCGATCATGTAAAGAACACCCCCTTCACCAGTGCAACATTCCCATCACCAATGTCCCAAGTCTCCCTCCCTCCCTCCCAACCCATACCTGTACTCCAAACAGGCTTTCCAGTTCTCTCATTCATTCACGTGATTATGGTAGTTTTCTGTGTAGTTATTTTTATAGCTGCACTCACCACTCTTTGTGGTGAGCTTCATGGAGTGAGCTGGAAGTTCCAGCCTCCTCTCATTGTCTCTGATGATAGTTGCAAAAATGATTATTTTTTTTGGTTTTTGGGCCACACCCGGTGACCCTCAGGGGTTACTCCTGGCTATTCGCTCAGAAGTCGCTCCTGGCAGGCACGGGGGACCATATGAGGAACCGGGGGATCGAACGACGGTCCGTCCTATGTTAGCGCAGGCACCTTATCTCCAGCGCCACCACCAGCCCCGATTTTTATTTTCTTTAAAACCCATAGATGAGACTATTCTGCGTCTCTCTCTCTCTCTCTCTCTCTCTCTCTCTC
>PVKC010048218.1:0-10932 GCA_004027635.1 Crocidura indochinensis | reverse complement strand
GCTCGCAGGAAATTCTTTAGGTCAATCCTGCCATTGATAATTCCATGAACTGAGAAGACTGACAAAGTCACCGAGTATGCAAAATTCTGGTTTCTTTCTTTCTTTTTTTTTTTTTTTTGATTTTGGGTCACACCCGGCAGTGCTCAGGGGTTACTCCTGGCTTCGTGCTCAGAAATTGCTCCTGGCAGGCACGGGGGACCATATGGGGCACTGGGATTCGAACCGATGACCTTTTGCATGAAAGGCAAACGCCTTACCTCCATGCTATCTCCCAGGCCCCGAAATTCTGGTTTCTTTAACACAGTTTTATAATTAGTGGCCTTGTGGTCCAAATGCCTTGATCTCTAAATTCAATTTAGAGATCAAACTCTCCTTTGTTCTTGTTTATTTTTATTTCATTGTGTTTCATTTGTCTTTTATTTCTTGGGTTTGGGACTACACCGTGCTCAGGGACTAGTCATGGCTCTGTACCGAGAAGGAACCCCGGTAGTGATTAGGGGGACCGTATGAGGTGCTGAGGATGGAACTGACTGACCTGCATGTAAGGCAAGCACCGTATTTCCTATATTATCTTTCCATATTTTCCTCCTTTGTTTTAGAAGATAATTACTTTGACAAATCTGGAAATTTTGACCTACTCAATATGTAAGCAACTTACTCACTTGGGTGTTGCCAACTAGTTCATGAACGATACTCAAGCAAACCAAGCGGCATGGCACAGTATTTGACTGTGAAGTCTTGCTAAGAAAAGAGCAGATCTTATGAATAGTTCAAATGGGACTCACCCACTTCGTCTCAGTTGCTTGAGTCACATGGACCAAAAAAAGTCCTTGAGTTTGAGGGACACAGGAGTATGTGCTTTCCTCCTCCTCCCCCTTCTCTTTGGACCTCCTTACTCAACAGGTGGTTATATTTTTATTTCTGTATCTTATCAGCACCTTATTTGCCATGGAATGAAGGAGGCAGTTGTTCAAACACTTTGTATATACTGATCAGTTACAAGGAAAGTTGGGCCTTAAAATACTTTGCCTGGAAAATACTTTTGACGTCCAAGAAGACGAGGTTGGCCTCAGTTTAAATTCTAGCTTACAACTGGGAAGGAAACCCCAGTGTATCCTGTTCTGAAACCAGAAAACCTAATAAACTTGGTAAATGCAAAAATTCATTCTCTTTTCAAGTCTCAGCGAAAAAATATGTAAAACACATGTACTGTGCCCATGCCTGCTATGTTTCTACCCTTCCCCTGTACTCCTTAGTTCTCAAAGTTTGGGGGCCCAGGATGGAGTGCAATTAGCACAGTATAAGACTTCCATGGGCAGAGTTCCTCCATTACCATATTGCTCAACATGGTGGGTGTGACCCCTCTACCCCCTACACAATTCTTTTAAAAAAAAGTAAAGGCTATTTCTCAAAAGATTCACATTTGCACGTAACTATGACTAAGTTCTCCTGGATTTAACAGTGAATGGCTATAAGTGATTAACATATTTAAATGCATTGCTTATTTATTTGCATAATTCTTCCCCATGACATACTTTATGTAAGACTTCTTTCTCTCTTTCTTCCTTTCTTCCTTCCTTCCTTCCTTTCTTTATTCCTTCCTTTCTTTTCTTTCTTTTTTCTTTCTTTCTTTCTTTCTTTCTTTCTTTCTTTCTTTCTTTCTTTCTTTCTTTCTTCCCTTCCTTCCTTCCTTTCTTCCTTTTGTTCTTCCTTCTTTCCTTCATTTCTTTCCTTTTTCTTTCATTATTTTGTTTTGAGGCCACACCCAAAGGTGCACAGGGATCATCTTTTAGCAGCGCTCAAGGGATTATATGGAATGTTGGCTACATGCAAGATAAGAGCCCCACCTGCAGTGCTATCTCTCTGACCCCCATATTATGTAAGTTTGCATAAGACTCTTAAGTGAATCCCCAAACAATCTGTGAGGATACCCCTATGTATATTTTATATAATAAAGAATGAAAGTCATTATATTGAGTTTCAACAAAGGATAACAATTTGGGGTATTTCGAGTTCAAATGGTCTCTGTGTAGTTCCTTGCTTAAGTTACTTTGGTAAATTCATGCTAGGAAGCAAAAATTCACAATGTATAATCTGGACAGATTCCAAGCAGTGCCCAAAGGAATCAAGAGATTACTACAATTTCCAGCTAACCAGAAGACAGTTCAGTCCTAGAGTCAAATGATTCCTTGTCAAGAAGGCCAGGACCATTCTGGTTGTGCATGAAGGTTTAAAATATGGGGATGTCAAACTATGTGGTGTCAATAATTGGGGTTGGATGTAGTAAACAAGACACGAACCTGAACCCCTGTGCTATCTTTCCAGTCCCCACAATGTATATATCATTTTACTTATTTATATCTGTAGTGAGAAATTTTCTCCAAAAGAATGCGAAGCCCCACTCTCTTATTTTGGTGCTCTCTTTTATTTGCTTTGTTTTATTTAGGGAGGTCCCCCTGGAATCACCCAGGATCATTCTGGGCTTCTTCATAAGATCACAGATAGTGCATGAGTAAAACAAGTGTCAGTCACATGCAAGGCAAGCATCTTACCACCTATCCCTCTTTAGATATTATATTTTAATATATTTATCTATAAATATATTATAAATTATATTTATATATTAATATACTTTAATATAATTTATTTTAATATATACATTATTTATATTCTATAAATATTTTATTCTATAATTATACATTTATAGACTATAAATATATACATTTTATAAATTTATTTATACATTTTATAAATATATAAATTTTATAAATATTATATATTTTATAAATTTTATATGTTTATAGAATTTTATAAATATTATATTTTAAGATAATTTGGTGCTCTCTTAACAAGGAAGTATCTCCTAAGAATTTATATGGGAAGGCTTCACAGAGGAGTCTAGTTACTTTAAGATTCAACAAAGTAATAAAACCACCCTCTCTGAAATCAGTAACTGTAAAATCTTACTGGTTGCTTTCCAGGTCATTCCATTCATCCCAACAGAGAACTCAGTGTAGCCCATTGCACTGGAAAAATCTCAAGGGAATTTGATCATCTCATTGAAGTTAATGTCTTTACCAATAAAACACAATTGGGCCAGAGAGATAGTACAGCAGATACAGAGCTTGCCTTAAATGTCCCCAAGACTCTTCTCAGGAATCAAACCAAATAGGGTTATCTGAGCACTGCCAGGAGTGATCTGTGCCGGGACCACAGAGTCAGGAGGAAGCCCTAAACACTTGTGGGTGTGATCTCCAAACCAAACATTGTTACAAACAAAAGAAGCCACAATAAAAAGCAATGATGACCAATAAGGGCTACTATTAAACACCTCTGCAACACATCCTCAAACTGGGCAAAACTAATGTTATCTATGGATTTGTTCCAAACACCTGATATTTTGATCAGGTTAGAAACTTTCGAGAGCATATTCAGATCCCTAGACAACCATTGCCAAGAATAATGGTCTTTTTGATCCAAAAAACATTTCCAGACTGGACTGGCAGGGGTGGGAGTTCTACAATTCTTCCTTTCAACATCTCTGAGCTTTACCTCTCCACCTACATGGAACCAACACATCAAGTACACCAACCTGCAAAATAACCCAGTGAGGCCCAACCTGTAGCAGTTGTAACCAGCAAACAATGGTTTCATTAAACCACTAAGAATAAAATAAGTACAAATGGCATCACCTAGGCTCACATAAGGCAAGTTGGATCATACAAATGGTGGACACAACGTTCTTTTTTTTTTCTTCTTCGACCACTTGACAGTCATTCTGGACATAACTTTCCATCTTTAAGTAGCAACACCTGAATGAATCATATTCTAATATATTCTTTTTAGACAGTTTATTTCTTAATATTATTATTTCTGGTTTGGAGGTCATACTTGTTGGTAGTTAGAGGCTATTCTTGGCTCTGTGCTTAGAGAACACTCATTAACGTGTTTGGGGGACCATACATGGTGTGATCAACTTGAGGTTGGCTGTGTGCATGGTAAGCACCTTACCTCCTGTACTCTCTCTCTGCAGCCTGATTTTATTTGCTTCAACTTTATTTATTCTGCAGGGCCTATTCCTGGAGGTGCCTCAAGGGTCTGCAGTGCTGGGGATTAGAAACGGTGCCTTATACATATGAACTAGGCATGTGCTTTACCACTTGAACTTTCATTCTCGATTCTTATTATTTTTTGTTTATTGATTTTCTTTCCCTTTCTTCTTTTTGGTGTTGTTGCCACCAGAGAGGACATACGAGTGTGGTGCTGCTGGTGGCTGCACACCTGCTTGAGATAGTCACTCACACTCAGTGTCAATGAGCTGGAGATTAGGTAACAAATGGCCTCACACTTGCAAGAATGACACTTTACCACTGAGTTGGCTCTAGGCCAACTTTCTTGAAAGTCCCCCTGACATTCTTGAAAGTCAACACACTAAAAAGATGAGATAAGAGTATGGTTTCCGGGGCCCGGGAGATAGCATGGAGGTAGGGCGTTTGCCTTTCATGCAAAAGGTCATCGGTTCGAATCCCGGTGCCCCATATGGTCCTCCGTGCCTGCCAGGAGCAATTTCTGAGTATGGAGCCAGGAGTAACCCTGAGCAATGCTGGGTGTGACCCAAAAACCAAAAACCAAAAAAAAAAAAAAGTATGTTTTCCATCACAAGAAGAAAGGAAATATATTATTTAAATAATAACTAGCCCTTACTTAGGAAAGTAATAAGGGATCAGAAATCAAGGGGCTTGGATACATCAGTAGAGTGGGGAAATGGTGTAGCCATATAGCCAAACCACAGTTTACAGTACTGAGATTCCAAGCTGCCAAAAACTAAACTTTAAAATGTAACAATCAAGGCAGAAGCCCAGTGGGGACATGAAATAATGCTCAGCATCACTTATCATTAGGGAAATCCAAATCAAAATGACATCAAGATACCATCTCACAACACTGGGAATTCACATATCAAAAATAAGAACAATCTGTGCTGGTGGAGATGTGGTGGAAAAAGAACTCCCCTCCACTGTGGGAGGGAATGTATTCTGGTTCAAAACTTGTGGAAAACAGTATGGAGAATTCAGTAAACTTAGAATTGGGCATCGATATGAACCAGTAACTCTACTTTGGAGTCTGTCTTCCCAATCATTAAAGCCATTATTCAAAATGGCATATGGACTTAGTATAGTAACTAAGCTATGGAATCAACTATGTGATAGATGAATGGATTATGAAGATATGGTATCTGTACACAATGGAATATGGTACAACTGCAAGGAATAAAGAAATGATCCACTTTGCTGCAACCTGTTGAAATTTGTTGCAATTTATTATAACTGTAAGATATCAAGCATGTTGAGTGGAGTAAGCCAGAAGAAGAAAAACAAATACAGGATGATATCACTTATATGTGTTGTACAGAATAATTAGATGAGGAAATGTAATGTACTAAGGGGGTGGCTATACGACTCTTGACTCCGGTGTACAGAGGAGAGAAAGACTGGGAAGGGAAGGAATCCAAGGGCAGGAGGAAGACGTTGAGAAAGGGAAGTAATGGGGGAAAGAGGTTTTGATATTTAGTTGTATTGGTGATGTGGAAGAGTGGGATAGTTATAAATCCAAAGCATGAACTCAATAACACTAAAAACATGAAATCTAAGCTGCATCCACCAAACTTTGTAATGAGCTTGTCAAGGTTGTTGGCAGGGGTTGGAGGAATAGGGGTGTGGGTGTGGGATGATGGAGTATGGGAACTGGTGGAAGGAATGAACACTATGATGGGATTGATGGTGTTGAAACATTATATACCTAAAATTCAACTATCATTTGATTACTTTGTAAATAGCAGTAATTAAACAAAATTTTAAAAGTTTAAAAAATGACATCTCAGTTCTGACTCTTTTGATTAGTAGAGATTATAGGGAGACCTTTGTGGCTTAGAATAACTTCCTTGCAAGCATGAGGTTATGAGTTCAATCCCTAGTGCCCCACATGTGCCAAGCACGATCCTGACAGCTCTGCTCCTTGGGACTGCCAGTTGCTTCCAGATTACTGCAGTCAGGGGTGTGAGACCACCACAACAAAGGATTGAGATGATGCCCGATGAGCACTGCAACTAAAAAAAATGCAAGTGCACAGCTAGGAAATGCAAGCCCAATGAACATTTGTCAAAGTACCATGGCTCAAGGAGTACAAGCTGTAGAGCCCAAGTGATGTACAATGGGTAGTTTGCTTGTCATGCCACTGACCCACGTTTGCTCTCTAGCACTGCATAGGACACATCGAAATTTCCACCAGGAGTGACCCCTGAACAGAGCCAGGAATAATCCCTGAGCCTTGATAAGCACTTCAGCTGACTGTTTATGACATGATGTGTAACTCCCAGTGAGCACCACAACTAAACTGTCAACACCATACCAGGGTGTGTGTGTTTGTGTGTAATTCTCATTATCAAAATATTCTCACTGAAAGAAAGGAAGGTGCATATTTAAAAAACAAATCAGAGGCTGAATAGGTAATACAGTAAGGGTAAGATGCTTACCTTGCAAGTGGCTAACTAGGATTTGATCCCCAGCATCTCAGATGGTCCACCCTGAGCCTCACCAGGAGCATAGAGCCAGGAATAAGCCCTGAGCACTGCTGACTGTGGCCCACAAATCAAAAGCAAAACATAGCAAAGAAAGTTTCAAATGGTCTGAAGAAAAAAAGAACAGCAGGTAAGGTGTTTGTGTTGCATGCAGTTGCCCTGAATTCAATCCTCAGTATGCCCAAAGACTGAAAGAAAAAAATAAAAGAAAAAGAAAGCTTCACAAAAACCATCTTGAAAAGTCTGCTTCAGTGCCACTTGATTGGTAGTTGTTCTGCCTTCTACTATTAGTTTCTGGAAAGGAGGGCCTCTCCTTTTTGTTTTGTTTTGCTTTTTGTTTGGAAGTCATAGTCAGTGCTTTTTGGGACTGCTGGTAGAGCTCAAATTCTATTCTCCTACTTGCAAAGCATGTGCTGATCCCATAGATCCATCTCTCTGGCTTTAGGTATGACTCTTTGTATTGTACTTTGTTATATCAAACCTCACAGAGGCTATATTGTTTGGATAAAATTAAGGTCTGTGGAAACCCTGTATGTTGAACCTGACTATGTTGAGCCTGACTATCAGTACCAATTTCCACTGACATGTTGGTGTATTGATATACTGGTCTCACTTTATATTTCTTTTCTTTTCTTTTCTTTTTTTTTTTTTTTTGGTTTTTGATTTTTGGTTTTTGGTTAACACCTGGCAGGGCTGAGGGGTTACTCTGGCTCTACACTCAGAAATCGCTCCTGGCAGGCTTGGGGGAGCCATATGGGATGCCAGGATTTAAACCACTGTCTTTCTGTATGCAAGGCAAATGCTGTACCTCCATGTTATCTCTCTGGCCCCTCACTTTATATTTCTTGTTTACTTTGTTTGCTTATTTGGCCCACACTTGATGGTGCTCCTTCCTAGCTTACTAAGCTCAGGGACAACTGCTGGCAGGGATAAAAAGGAATCACATGGGTTACTGGGTATCTAACCCAGATTGACTCCATGCAAGGTGAGTGCCCTATCCACTATAATATCATCTCTACTGCCTTCTCCTTTTATATTTCTATATTGTATAGTAAGTATTTTTGGTTTAGGGTCACACACACTTGTGGTCAGGGGCTTACTCCTGGTTTCACATTCAGAGGTCACTCTGGTGGTGATTAGAAGACACTATGGGCTCCAAGGATTGAACCAATATCAGTCCTGTGTAAGGAATTACTTTCTTCCTGTCCTCTTTGTCCTATGTATATTTTTTCTGATTATTCTTTTTTCTTTTTTAAATATCTTTATTTAAACATCTTGATTACAATATGATTATAGTTGGGTTTCAGTCATGTAAAGAACTCTCCCCTTCACCGGTGCAACATTTCCATCACCAGTGTATTTTATTATTATTTTTTTCATTCTAGAATATACCTGGTAGTAATCAAAGGCTAATCCTGGCTCACAGCTTAGGGGTCCCTTCCATAGGGCCTTTGGAGAACACGCAGTGCCAGAGACTGAACATGAACTTCTCACAATTGAAGCTTGTGCTCAGTCCATTGGGCTCCCTTGAACTACATATTTTGTTATGCATTGCCACATAAGCCTCTCTCATATGCCAGTGTGATGCCTGCCTACTCATTAATTTTTTTTTGGTTTTTGGACCACACCCGGTGACACTTAGGGGTTACTCCTGGCTATACGCTCAGAAATTGCTCCTGGCTTGGGGGATCATATGGGATGCCATGGAATCAAACTGCAGTAACTCCTAAGTTAGCTGCGTGCAAGGCAATTCCCTACCCCTTGCGCCACCACTCCAGCACCTAGGGCTCAGATTCATTTTTGCTGCTACTTAGGAACTTAGTACCAGCAAGCCCAAAGTATCCACATTTACTTCCTGCTGCTCATAGGGTAGTCCCCTTTTTGTGTCCTGCTCAGCACTCTCTTTTCTCTCTCTCTTTTTTGAGCTACACTCAATAATGCTAGGGGGTTATTCTACTCAGAAATGGATGCTGGGCATCAGGGATATCGTGCACCAAACCCTGGTTGGCTGTATGCAGAGACAACACCCTACCTGCTGTACTATCTCTGCGGACCCTGCTTGTCACTCTTAGGTGCCATCTTCAATCTTCAGGAAATAAAAGGTTGGGCCTATCCTTACTGGACATCATAAATCACAGCAGGGCTGTGAATTTGGAGCAAGAACTCTGTTATGGGTCTCCGACATTCCATTTTAGGAGAATGTAAACCGACAAAAGCCCCAACACCACCTGTTTTCAATCTGCATGTCTCCAATTCCCAAATGTGCTTTTTGACTTCGGCCTCAAATTAGGTCAAATTCTAAAGCAGCCTCCAACCTCCCACTGCCAGCCCAGCCCGTCCCAGAGCTAGGAACCGCCTGTATAATCAGTGTGTATTGCCCATGTTGGTCTGGCTGGCATCCACTCCTGCTTCCCCAGCTCTGAGTGCTCACTCAGCTTATCTGTTTTCCAAATAGCCACCCGATTTATCTGGTCACTTCAGCAGACAGGCTGCTGCCTGCAAATACAGCGCTGGATGAGATAAAACATTCCCCTCCTCATGCAGGGGAAGAGCCCAAGGATTGAGGACATGGAAAGCATCTTCCTCTTGGCCAGTCATGACAAGGTTCTGGAGACCAGCTTGGTGGCACGTTCTCTCAAGGATATGAAACAATCCGGCGGCTGGTGTTTTGCCGAGCTAATGAGTGATTTGGGAAACTTGGAAGCAGCCTTGGAGACCCGCCCTTCCTCTCCACCCTGGCCTCAAATCCCCAAATGACAATGTCATTGGTGTGGCTGTACACTTGGCTTTTGGTCAAGAGGCATGTGGTCTGGGATGGAAAGCAGGCCCCTCGGAGTTTCTGGGGAGCAGAAGGAAGATGTTGGTATTTGGGATATGAAATAGGGCTGGGAGCAAATTTGGGTTTTCTTGCCTTTCTCTGCCTCGCCTTTTATTCCCCTTCCCATTACAGAATTGAATTGGGGCACAAATTCAATTTCGAGACAGAGCAATCTTGAAAAAACCTCATGGGACCATAGAGACAGCTTACTGGGCTGAGTGACTGCTGTGCATGTGGGAAGTTGAAACTTGGTCCCCAGGACGGCAGGATTCATTGAACACTGTTCAAAGAGGCCCCTGAGCAAAGAGCAGCGAGTTGACCCTGAGCATATCTTGAGTGTGGCCCAAACAGAAACAAATGGAATGTCCCAAAGTAACCTTAGAGCAGTTCACATATAGAATTATTTACTTTTATGAGGGGAGGAGCTCTCCCAAGTGACACACAAAGATAGGGTACTGCTCAACCCTGAGGGCTGGGTATTACCCAAATCACAGCACCAGTGCACTGGGGCTGCACCTAGGCATGTTCTGTGTAATGCTAGAAATCCAACCATGGTTGACCATGTGCAAGGAAAGTGCCTTAACCCCTATGCTCTCTCTAGGGCCTAGACCCGAAGACTTCTGTTTTGTTTGTCTTTGTGCTATATCTGGCAATGTTCAGAATTGACTCCTGACTCTACTCAGAAATTACTCCTGGCTGTGCTCGGGGGAATCACACGGGATGCTGGGGTTGGAACCCAGTTCAGCATCGTGCAAGGCAAATGCCATACACACCATTCTCCAGCCTCAAACCAATGACTTTTTTATTTTATTTTTATGAATAATTTTTAATTTGACCAAAGTGGTTTACAAATAAGTCACAGTATTTCAGGTACATAGTGACATTGAATCAGGGGAATTCCCACCACCAATGTTGTCCTCCCTCCACCCGTTCCCAACCTGCATCCCATATTTCCCTTCCTTCGCAAATGGCTTCTTTTTTATGGTTTTTGGTCCACACCCACACCCAGCAGCACTCAAGGGTTACTTCTGGCTATCTGCTCAGAAGTAGCTCCTGGCAGGCACAGGGGACCATATGGGATGCCAGGGATTCGAAACAGCCACCTTAGGTCCTGGATCGGCTGCTTGCAAGGCAAACACCACTGTACTATCTCTTCGGCTCCACCAATGACTTCTAGTAAGAACACCTAACTTTCATTTTGATGAATGCTGGCTCCTCCTTTCAAGGACACAGAGGTTTCTGAGAAATCATGACTAGATCCAGCCACACTACCATGGCTTGAAACAATGCTTTGAAAACCCATCTCATGAACTATTTCTGAGCCATGTGTGAAAATCTCCACCCCTTTTTCTGCACAAAATCAATCATATGGAGGCTGATGGAACCCCACAAGAACTTGACTTCCATGGCATTTACTCTACATGCAGAGGATCTGACTGGTGGAAGAACCCTTTAGCCAGTGCAGCAGAAATTGACCTTTTGCATGAAAGGCAAATGCCTTACTCCATGCTATTTCCCAGGCCCCAGGAGCAATTTC
>PVKC010048217.1:0-10959 GCA_004027635.1 Crocidura indochinensis | reverse complement strand
TGAGCTCTCAATTGTTTCCTGTTTTCTCTGTTACTGGCTTAATTTCTGCTCAACTTCTGCTCTCTCCTACCTGGATTTCTCTAGTGTAGTTGGTTCCCCGTTCCTAACACGCAGCTCAGTACCCCAGTTTCTATCTACGTATCCCATGTGAGAATACTGCTTAATTCCTTTCTGCCATTTCACAACATTCTTTTTTCTTTTGAAAACGTGCCTAAAATTTAGCCCATTATAGTAATGCCTTTTGACTGAGATCTCCTCTTTGAAGACCAGCCTTCGGTTTAATCCTGCCTATTATCCCTTAGATCTAGCTGCTTCCCAGCTTCTCTCTCTTGAAGGCTTTTCTATAGGCTACTGCCAGGCTAATCTTCCTCTGTCTTCGCCAGAGAGGGTTTACAAGTTTTCCCATTTGTATTCAGCTTGTAGACCAGGCTTATGGTTATCGCCACCTTTTGAGTATGCAACTTGGGATCTCACTTCTCCCTAATGCAGACACTCAATCCCAGGGATTTCTGCTATTTTCTTCCAGGGACTTCTGGCCTTAGCTTGTTCACTGAATATTTAATTTGTTCCTTTTGAGGGTATGAGGAGAGAAATAATTCCCATCTCC
The DNA here is from genome assembly GCA_004027635.1 of Crocidura indochinensis. Classification (NCBI taxonomy): domain Eukaryota; kingdom Metazoa; phylum Chordata; class Mammalia; order Eulipotyphla; family Soricidae; genus Crocidura; species Crocidura indochinensis. Next base: position 10,352 of record PVKC010048217.1, on the reverse strand, counting down.
GTCTTTCTGAATCCCCCCCCCACCCCGCCCCATGATATAGCACAACTCTGGTCGTCTGTTTTAACTTTTTCACACTGTTTAACATGCGGTACTTGTTCAGCGGACAAGAAACATGACCTTTCTTTTCTTTTTGCTCTTTAATATTTTTTTCCACTTAAATGCCTGCTGATTAAATTAATTTCATTTGGCTGGACAGTCTTTTAGTATTTATACTGTGTCCTATTATAGAACAATTTATATAATACTAATGGATTGTACTTTGTATATATGATCAGAAAAAGTCATACGAAGTGACAAAAGAAAGCAGTTGGATATTATTTTGTTATTAGTCTCCACTTCATCTCTGCTTCCGCTGAAAAATGGGATCATACTTACTTTGCCTCAAGTATCAGCTTGTGGAGATCAAGTGAGAACATTGCATTCCAGCCTGGGGTTGCTGTTTTGTGTTTTTAGTAAAAGGTTTAATTGTTGTTGCGTTCCTACTGGGCCATGTGTGCTTTGGTTTGTTTGGTCAGATATTCTTTTAATGATTTGCACGATGGTAATAATGCCAGTTGTTAAATATTTGTAATGTCAGCCCCACTGAGAGGCCTAAATATTCAAAGAGGGAAATAATTAGTGTATGATTAGGGGAGGTTTTTGCGATTCTGCAGGACTTAAAGTTGTTTGTAAAGGCTAGAATTTAGATTGATAGGTAGGAATTTGGGGAAGATTAAGCTCTCTGTAAGCTTTGTCTTTCTTACAACTTAAACTGACCATCAGAACTAAGGTTTTGTTTTTGTTGTTTTATGACTTTATTTTAAAACTATTTTATTTTTGGTGCCACACCTGACTGTGTTCAGGGCTAACTCCTCTAGCCTTGGTGAGGGATCATTCCTGGTGGAACCAGAGTGTACAATGAGGAAGGTGAACATCTTAACCACTGCTCTCCAGCCCTAGAAATAAAACTTGAATCAGTTGGCTGGCAAGTTGTATGTACCGTTAGGTTTCTTTGTCCCTGCCTAGAGACAAAACAGGTAATTTAAGTAGGATGAAGCAGATTAATTGGCGTAGCCCATTAGGGCTATGCATTCTAATAGTGAAAGCCTTAATCCTTTTTGGCTTGCAGATACAAAAACATTGCTCAGAGATGAGGGAAGAGTTTCTTAGGATTGGACAGAACCAAGGCGGGACCTTTCCTGTTGAAATTAAATAGGTGATTGACATATTCAAAATAATCAAAATGGAGATAGTTTGTTCACATGGGGAGAGCCACTCAGTGTTTTCAACTGCGTGGAGGCCTAACTAAAGCAAGATACCCAAATGCAGTACCATGCTTCTTGCTGTGCTGCTGTGTTGCAGCATACCTGTTCCTGTCTTGTGAAGAGGAAAACATCAGTGCCCTGAATTGGCCTTCCTGGTGTGAGAACAGGTCTCTTCAGAGTACAGACACTCCTGCAGATGTTGACAGACCCAGTGTCTGTGGCTAAGCTTTCTTGGTCATAGATTACATAAGCAGCTTTCTCCAAACAGATGGATTGTGGTTTGATATCATGTGATTGGGTCCATCTTCACTTCCTGCTTCTGAAATTGAGGTCAGATGTTGGCATGTTTCTCAAGGATTTATATGTTTTGCTTCATAGAACTGGATCAAGAAAACTTTGCAACCTTCTTAGAATTTATGTTCTATTTTGATCAGTGCCTAGGATAATATTTAATGATTTTCTTAACAGAATTTGCCCAATATTAAATTCATGCAGTCTCCATAAACATTAAGGCTTGTTACTGTTCTAAATTGGATCCAATTTTAGTTATGCAGTTTTGGGCTAGATACTGGAGACAGGTTTCTCCCTTTTTTTTCTTTTGGATTTTGGGCCACATGTGATACTGAGTTTACTCCTGGCTCAGAAATAACTACCTCTTGGAGGTGCTTGAGGTGGTAGATTGTATGGGAAGTTTATGAACCTAGACTGGCCATGTACAAGGTAAATGCTCTGCAAAGCAAGCACCTTGCCTTCTATTCTATTGATTCTGCCCCCAGGTTTCTTATGGTTACTTTTTTTCTGGTAGAAGTTTATGATTGACTTGTATAGGTTTTGTTGTTTTCATTTTCCTTAAACCAGAGGATCCCAAACTTGGCCTACTGTCTCCATTTCAGAAAAAAAAAACCCTACTCAGTGGAACTTCCTCCTCCCACTCCAAACAGATGATTTCACCTTACCTATTACTATTGCCCCACCCTGGATCTCTGTAGTGATCTCAGAGAACTCTATGCCCCACTTTCAGAACCCTGCCTTAAACAAACTTGTTCATAAGTCTGATTGTTTGCTGTTGTTTTTTGGGCCTAGTTGGTGGTACTCAGGAGCTATTCTTGGCTCTGCTCAGGGGTAACCCTTGATGTTGCTGGGGGTTGTTCTTTTGTGCCAAGGATTGAACCAGGGTCAGTTGGCGTCCAAAGCAACTTAACCCATGTACTATCTCTCTAGCCCAAGTCTGATGGATTTTCTGGGCCCAATTTATAGTTAAGATCTTGGTTTTTCAGAAAAGTATTCCTTTATTTTAGCATTCAGTGCAATATATATTATAAGGAATGATTTTATACAAAAAATCATGACTTCCAGAATATAAATACAAATTTGATATTTATGAGAGTCAGTGGTTCTTGTATCAGTTTATGAAATATATGCAAAGCATTCTAATTCTACCATTGTTTTATTTAAGTTTTATATTTGACCTCAATTAGTAGTTATGTAATAGTCTAATTAATTTGTATTTATTCCCATTAATACTTATGAACTAATTAGTTTCCAGAAGATTTTTTTTTGAGGAGTGTGATTGGATCACAGCTAGCAGTATTCAGGGTTTAGTTTTGGCTTAGTTCTCAAAAGTTGCTCCTGGTAGTCCTTGGAGACTTTGGTACTGGGGGTCCAACCTAGGCCTTTGGCAGACTAAGCAAGCACAGAAGCCCTTTAGTTATCTCACCAGCCCTAAAAGATTTCTTTAAATCTTTGTTTTAAGATGTTAGTGCTCAGGAGATACCATAATGTTTGATAACATTGATATCTTTCTCTGTAGTTTTTGAGCTCTCTTAAACATTTTGCTTAGTGTTAGTATTTTGTTTTGGGTTGGGATCACCTCTGGTGGTGCGCAGGGCTTACTCCTGATTCAGGGATTACTTTTGTTAGGATTTAGAAATGCTGGGGATCGCACCATGATATGCCACAAGGTAAACACCCTACCTGCTATACTATATGGATCCCGAAGTTGTTAGTGTTTATCTTTCAGCTTTTATTTATAAGTTCATTTACAGAAAGATGTCATTGCATTAGGGTAGAACAAATGTTAACAAAAGTAATCCACGACTCAAGTAAAATGATTAGAAAATACATGGTGCTCACTTCGGCAGCACATATACTAAAATTGGAACGATACAGAGAAGATTAGCATGGCCCCTGCGCAAGGATGACACGAAAATTCGTGAAGCGTTCCATATTTAAAAAAAAAGAAAAGAAAATACATGAACTCTAATGAGATTAATGATTGTTGTATTTATATATCTTGTAGCAGATTCATTCTCAAAGTGATATAAGAACCCCCAAAAATCTGAAAATATGAGTTAGAGGAAAAAAAAACCCATTAATAGTATTTGGGAAATTTTTTTTTTTGTGTGTGGTTTTTGGGTCACACCCGGCAGTGCTCAGGGGTTACTTACTCCTGGCTCCATGCTCAGAAATTGCTCCTGGCAGGCACGGGGGACCATATGGGGCACCGGGATTTGAACCGATGACCTTTTGCATGAAAGGCAAATGCCTTACCTCCATGCTATCTCCCGGGCCCCAGGAATTTTTTAACTGTATATTTAAAAGTATAGCAAGACCCTTGTTGTTTAATCATCTTGTTTATTGTAATCATTATCATTATCAAAGCTAATCAAGTGATAGTTTGCAAAGAGTTTCAACTTGTAGTAGAGTGGCTCCTTTAATCAGAGCAAATATTTAGTAATGCCAATATTAAAATGAGACGTATAGAAGAACCAAAAGGCAAACTTGTTTTTTTGGGTTTTTTTTTTTTTTTTTTTGGTTTTTTTGGGCCACACCCGTTGACGCTCAGGGGTTACTCCTGGCTATTCGCTCAGAAGTCGCTCCTGGCAGACACGGGGGACCATATGGGGTTCCGGGGGATCGAACCGCGGTCCATCCTAGGTTAGCGCAGGCACCTTCCCTCCAGCGCCACCGCCCGGCCCCGCAAACTTGTTTTTAAGAATTGTCAAAAAAAAAAAAAAAAAGAATTGTCATGATAGGGAAATGTACACTACTTTATGGAAATGGTGGGGACTTTGTCTCTGTGCCTTACAGAATGGATAGGGTTTAGTGCTGAGGCTGATATGGGCCAGAGGGAAAGTGGGGAGGATGATGTGAAGAAGGAGCACTTTAAGTTTTAAGAATTTTAAGAAAAGGGGGCCCGGAGAGATAGCACAGCGGTGTTTGCCTTGCAAGCAGCTGACCCAGGACCTAAGGTGGTTGGTTTGAATCCCGGTGTCCCCATATGGTTCCCCGTGCCTGCCAGGAGCTATTTCTGAGCAGATATCCAGGAGTAACCCTTGAGCACTGCCGGGTATGGCCCAAAAACCAAAAACCAAAAAAAAAAAAAGAATTTTAAGAAAAGGATGGAAGTGTATTATGCTAAGGGTGATTCACAATTTAGGCCTGAAAATTAGGTGGATGGTTTTTATTATGGAGGGTGATTGTCTGGCTCCTCCACAAAAGCTATGGAGAGAATGTGGCTGCCTAGGGAGTCTATAGGGTAAGGCTGATGGCACTGGGGTTGGGATTGGCAGAGTCAGTCTGATGGCATCAGGAATGGGAAAAGTGTCATTATACAGACATTGCATTTGCTGACAGTAGGTCCGTGTATGGCTGATATCCTGACTGCTGCTCTTTACCTGACTATCTGCTTGGCCACTTTCACCCCATTCAACTCTTTGCTCAGTGTCTCCTTTTTTCACAACTTAAGCCTGCACAACCACTGTTTTACTTTTTTTAATTAATATATTTTATTTAAACACCGTGATTACAAACGTAATTGTAGTTGGGTTTTAGTCATAATAAGAACAATTCCCCCCTTTTCCCATGCAACCTACCAGTCACCAATGCCCCCATCTCTTCCCTCCCCACACCCTGCCTGCATTCAAGACAGGTCCTCTACATCCCTCACTCACTGACATTGTTATGATAGTTTTTAGCTTAGTTATTTCTCTAACTGCACTCACCACTCTTTGTGGTGAACTTCATATTTTGAACCAGTCCTTCTGGCCCTCAACTCTGGTAATTATTTCAATGTCTTTAATTTTTCTTAAAACCCTTAGATGAATGAGACTATTCTGTGTGTGGTCCCTCTGACTAATTTCACTCAGCATAATAGATTTCATGTACATCCATGTACAGGAAAATTTCATGACTTCATCTCTCCTGCAGCTGCATAATATTCCATTGTGTATACGTACCACAGTTTCTTTAGCCATTCATCTATTGAAGGGTATCTTAGTTGTTTCCAGAGTCTGGCTATTGTGAGAATTGTTGTGATGAATATAAGTGTGAGGAAGGGATTTTTTTGTATTGGATTTTTGTATTCCTAGGGTATATTCTTAGGAGTGGTATGGCTGAATCAAGTGGCAGCTCAATTTCCAGTTTTATTGCGGAATCTCCACATTGTTTTCCGTAAGGGCTAGACTAGATGACATTCCCACCAGCACTGAAATGAGAGTTCCTTTCCCTCCACATCCCAGCCAGCACTGATTGTTCTTGTTCTTTGTGATGTGTGCCAGTCTCTGACAACCACCCGTTTGAAACTGCCTTTGTTTTTGCTGCTTTTTTTTTGGTAATAGTAGCTTCTGAAATGCTGTGTTTACTATAGTTACTTTTTTCCATGTTTATGTTAATTTCTACTAGAATATAAGTTTCATGAAAAAAGGATATCTTCATCATCTTTACTAGTGCATCTAAAACATAGAGCAAGTGGTGGTGTACCTGGACCCTCATTAAGTGTTGTATGATGATAGCTCTTCTCTGTAAAAAGGCCATGTACAGAAACTGAGGACTCAACAATAGAAAACGAAAAGAAAACAAACCAAGGAATGAGCAACCTCAAGATTTTAACAACTGGATAATGTTCTTAACTAATAGATGGAGATCTAGAGGAACCTGAATACTGATATGCATGTTGAAGCGAAGATAGGATACCATGTGAAATTGTTAGTAGCCACAAATGAACTGAATATGATGCAAATGGCAGAGAAATTATAGTCATAGAATTTGCTTGTCCCCTTGTTCTCTTTTTGCATTTGGATTCCAGTATGTTAAGTTAGTCATCTTTAGTGTAGTGTTTGCTTTACCTCTAAACTCCTCCGTGGAATCCGAGACTATGCTCAGTTCACTGGGAAAATCTCTTCCTGCCATACAGGCCTATTCTTTGCCCTCTTGCTTTTTACCTATCCTCCAGTGCCAAAGAAATACATATTCAGAAAATGTGTTGTCTTGTAATGAAGCCTCGAGGCTTCAGGACCTGCTGCTTTCTCTGCAATATGATTGAATTGCTGGGCTGTGGGGCCCAACTATGGATGCTGATAGAAGTCTCAAAGTTTCCTGTTTGAGACCAGCTTTTTTCTCTACTGGTTTAGATCAAGCCAGCGGTGGTAGGGGCCAGGGTGCTCTCCTTGCACACGGCCTACCTATCTCTGACACCCTATACGGTCCTTTGAGCACTGCCTGGAGTGATTCCTGCGTGCAAAGCAAGCTCTAGTCATCGCCTCAAAACTCGAAAAAATAAAATAAAATAAAACAAAAAAAGACAGTGGTGTGGGTGTAGGTGTTATCTTTGTCACCTAGGGCCTGCCAACTGACAGCTTGCTTGTTGAATCTTTTCATGCTGCCAGTTTTTTCTTCATGAACCCTACAGGGAGCAGTGTCATCTTTTTTTTTGGTTCAAACTTATTTTCCTTACAGTTTTGAAAGTTTTGAAACTGCCTTCAAATCATATGACATGGTTCTCAGAAATTTGATAAAAACTTTTTTTTTTTTTTTTTGGTTTTAGGGTCACACCCGGCAGCGCTCAGGGGTTACTCCTGGCTCTATGCTCAGAAATTGCTCCTGGCAGGCTTGGGGGACCATATAGGATGCCGGGATTTGAACCACCCTCCTGCATGCAGGACAAATGTCCTACATCCATGCTATCTCTCCACCCCCCCCCTTTTTAAAATTTGATAAAATTGATAGTAGTATTTATATACACTTTCATATCTTTGGAATTAGATTCTGATCAGCATTATTGTTTTGGGATTCACTTTTCAAAGGAAAGTAGTGTACCTAATTTAAAAGATGACTAGGTAGTATGTAGTTCTGTTTAGCTGATACCAGCAATTATTCAGTAAATAAGAATTATTTAAATATTCTATTTAAATAAGTTAAAGGATATCTCTTGGACAAGGAAATAGATATTCGTGTCATAAACTACACTTAGTTGGCAGAGAAACAGGTTTCCCTTTATCAAAGAAAGGTCTTTTTACCAAATGGGATTTTTGTTTGTTTGTTTGTTTGGTTTTTGGGCTACACCCAGTGATGCTCAGGGGTTACTCCTGGCTAAACGCTCAGAAATCGATCCTGGCTTTGGGGACCATATGGCATGCTGGGGGATTGAACTTAGATCCGATTGAACCACTGTGCCACTGCTCCAGCTCCAAATAAGGATGTTTTTACATGTTAAGGCTGTCTTAAAGTATTAAGTTATAAAAGACTATGTTTCTAGAAATGTTTAGGCAGAGTCTGACTTACTTACCTGAACAGGAATTTTTTTGCTTTGGGTAAGAACTTGGAATTGTTTATCTAAGTTGTATTTGTACTCTAAATCTTTACTTTGAGGTCTGTTTTAGGCTTCTTCCTCTTTTTTTTTTTTTTAAGAGAACATTTATAATTTTGTCTCTTTCTTAGAATACAGTTAGCTTGGAATAAAACCATGTACATTATGATCAAAATTAATAGAAGATCCAAGAGAAAGGAGAGGAAACAATTGTCCACTACTTCTTGAATGAGGAAAGTTATTACAGTTGAGTGGCATAGTTGGTTGTGGATTTTCAAGCAGCAAGGACATTTAAAGGAAACTTCCATCTCCTGAGAAGGCTACCCCTGCCCCTTGAATAAAATCTAGCCTTTGACATAAGAGTTCCCTGTAGGGGAAAATCTCCTAGTGCAAAGGGGATCCTGAACATGGAGGTCCTGCTGCTTATTATCAGGTTTCTTCTTTGCGTCATACTAGTTAAATTTTGTGCTGGTGCTCATCATTTTTTACCTTTTTTTAATTTTTTTTTTTATTTTTGGGCCACACCCATTGATGCTCAAGGGTTACTCCTGGCTATTCACTCAGAAATTGCTCCTGGCTTGGGGGACCATATGGGTTACCGGGGGATTGAACCACAGTCTGTCCTAGGCTAGCGTGGAAAAGGCAGATGCCTTACCCCTTGCGCCACTGTTCCAGCCCCTTGTCATTTTCCTTCCCTAAGGCTCTGATCCAAGGATGGACACATGAGGTGGAGTAACCAGTATACAGCACCTAGAAATGATGTTTTGCTCTGAGTTTGGTGGGGATGGTTTGAAAGAGGAGAGGTATTGGGAACTGTGGGGGAAGGATGTGGGTGTAGTAGTGATTGTTAGAAGGGAATGTAAGATTAGAATTAACTGCTTGTTCCACTTCTGTAACCTAGCTTTGCTATAGACATAACCACAGACATGACAGGCCTCAATATATAGCAGAAGGGACTAGGCCAGAACAGCCAGACCCAAGAACTTTGAGGGCATATACCAGGACAGTTAGATAAACTAGCAACACCCAGGGATCTGCATGCGATAAACTTTATGTAACTGCATGCCAAGTCGTGGGCACCCACCAGAAGCCAGAGCCCCTCCTCTACTACTTCACCCAACAAGTTTAAACCTGGCTGATGCAACATGTACTAAGAACCTATAGTTTTGCCCCTACTTGAAGCCCGAGCAGCCATTTAAAAGGCCATCGCCACCTGGGAGAGGTGCAGCCTCAGCATGCTGGTTATAAACTCTCCTGTGCTTGCACTACTGACTCATCTCCTAGCAGTCTTTGTGGGTCAGATTGGGATTTCGGAGCTAACATCTGAGGGCTCATGTGGGATTCTGATGAACAAAGATGGGAGGACAATGGAACAGTAGGGAGAAAAAGGTCAAGCAAAACTGGTAAACCCCATTAGGAATTCCGGGGTTGGCTGTAGATATAAAAGGCCTTCTAGTATAGTGCTGCCAAAGGACCTAGGTGAACACACTGGAAGGGTCACTGGCCAGGAGTTTGGGAGACATCCCAACTTCCCAAAACCCCTGTCGGGATTCCTGGGTCAGTATTCTTGGCCAGTTTACATCTGCCTTCTGTTTGTCTGTGTCTGTCTTAATGTTAGGGGCACACTCTGTGTTGTTCTGTCTTTGCGTCTGACATGGTATGTTTTCTCTGTACCACTGTCTTAGAGAAATTCTAGGAAGAATGGGGCTGATGGAATTTGGTATTTGGTTCGAGTTCAAAAAAATTGTGTTAATGTACTTAGTTTGTGTCTTTATAGCTTGATTTACAAATCTGGTATTATTTGCTCTCCTAGAGACAGGCCAGGGTGCTGCAGTGGAGGGGTTATGCACGCCAGACAATTCTCAAATGGCTGTCAGGACTTAATTTGCCTTGGAAAAAGTACTCTTTTTGACCAATCTTAAGCTGTTTTCCTCCCATTCTAAGATGGGGGTTGGCAGAGGAAGATCCCTTGAGGTTATCTGCAAGTTTGTGGCGAGCAGAGGATGGGCATGAGTTGAGGTGTAGACAAAAGAGCCGCTGAGTCTGGATGTGGGCAGAGGAGCTGCTGGGTCAGGTGCCACCTCTACAGCCTGCCACTGTTCCGCTACCACTCCATGCCCCATGGGTAAAGCATGAGTCTATACCCCTTCTGCTCTTTCTACGCATGCTGCAGGTCTGTGCCCTTTCCCTGGGAACACAGGCAGTGAGAGAGCCTGTAATGGAACCAGGCAGTCCAGATTGGAGGGAACGGGCAGCAAACATGGACCAAGGCTGGGGTTGCCAGACTAGCCCCTCTGACTGTGGGAGTTAGCCAGAGAAGACCAATTTTGCTGATGAGACCAGAAAAGGGGTGCTCGGGGTGGTAGAGAGTAATTATTATATTGGGCATTGAGAAACTTTGGAAACTCAGGCCCGAAGGAGTTAAAATCCTCTGGGAAAAAGACTGAAAAAGCCCAATGGTGTTCTCTCTCTTATCACTCACCCCTCAGGAATTTCTTAGCATGGCCATTTATTGAATTGTT
>PVKC010048216.1:0-10927 GCA_004027635.1 Crocidura indochinensis | reverse complement strand
AAGAAGAAGAAGAAGAAGAAGAAGAAGAAGAAGAAGAAAAAGAGATATGAAGTAAATTTGTTTGTGGCTGCACAGGAGCAGTGGATAGTGGGTGTAAAATTGGTGATATTGGTGAAGGGAAGGTCACAATGGTGGTTGTACTGGTGTTTCAACATTTAATGCCTGAAATTTTTGCATTATGAGCAACTGGGTAAATCGCAATGTTATAATAAAAACCCTTTATTTTTTATTTTATTTTATTTTATTTTATTTTTGGTTTTTAGGCCATACCTGATGACGCTCAGGGGTTACTCCTGGCTATGCTCTCAGAAATCGCCCTTGGCTTGGGGAATAATATGGGACACGGGGTGCGGGAGAGAGGATCCCACCGAGGTCTATCCTGGGTCAGCCGAGTGCAAGGCAAATGCCCCACTGCTGCGCCATTGCTCTAGCCCCCAAACTATTTATTTTTAGAAGCAAAAAAGAAGAGTAGAAGTCTCTAATCCCCAAGGTTAGGAAATTCATAAGGATGATGTCCTAATCATCTACACACAACATTTATCATACTCACAGTTTTCTTTTTAATTTTATAGAAATTTCTCCAAGTTTTATCTTCCAAGTTGATTATTGTCACACAGATAGAAGGTATCTTGTTTGTTTAGTCTTCATAATATACATAGTCAATTTATTTAAGGATAAAAGTAATGCTTAGCAGTCGTTGAATCTATGTGGAGATATGTATCGGAGACAAATGAAAAGAAAGAAGAGAGATTGAAAGTGCTATAGAGAAGAAAAATGTCCCAAGGTCAGGCATGGGGAAGGGTGGAGGGAAACTGCAGACATTGGTGGTGGGAAATGTGCACTTGTGAAGGATATTGTACATTGCATTAATGAAACTCAATCAGAAATAACTCTGTGTCTGTAAAAAAATGTAATATGAACAACCTTATAACCACCATGTTTGCATAAAGTAATTTACCAAAAAAGCATTCTGAAAATATTAGGAGGTAATCATTTTTTCTATATGTATTGAGCACCCCACTATATGCTTTCTATTGCAGATCAGAGAAAATTTTTTTTAAAAAGTCCATTTGTATAGGCAACTCTTAAACAATATAGGCTGACCCATGGATCCCCAACTTACATGTTTGGACAGGAATAATTGTGCTTCCGCTATTATGTTCAAGAGAATGTATTCAGACAATGGTCAGGGCACATTGGGAAAGAATTTTATCTTCTTTCAGTAGTTTAAGGTTTAAACAGTGGATAACAAAGAAGGCTAATGATAGAGAAAAATGAGAGGAAATAGGGTATACAGAATGCTTCCTTAGGGTGGTAAAGAGAATGCTAAATTTAATTATCATTTATAATTAGCTCTTCTATAATTGTGCAAAGGTTGTTTTGCTATGAATTCATAATTTGTAAATTTTCTGGTTTCAGTTATTTAGTTTCCTAAAGGATTGAAATAGAAATGATCAGAGTAGATATTTGTTATATGAGAAGATATATGTGCTTTTAGATTTAAGTGAGAATATTTGAGATTTAATCATAGAAGTTCTAAAAAAATAAGCATGGTTAAACAGAAACAATTACATAACATGACAATGTCTAATGAAAAATTTTAAATATTATCTCCGAATATCCTCACTCATATAAGCTAATTTGTCACACCATGATCCAATTATGCTTTAGCATCACAATAAAAATAAGACACAATCTCTCACAGCAGATCACTTAAGGTGATATTCTACATTACTAAAGAACTAATTTTTCTATTGGCTCAAAGGGATAATACAGAAAGTAATGAAAGTTTTCAATAAGCTGACCTGGGTTCAGTCCCTAACATCCCTAGTCTGAGTACACCAGGGATGATCCCTGAGCTCAGAGTCAAGAGTAAATGCTGAGCATTGCCAGATCTGACCCAAAACAAAACAAACAAACAAAAATAATTTTTAATAAAATGTATGACTCTATAAAATTCCCACCTGTTTTATGTCATCAATCTTTCTCATAGCAATTCACTTTAGGAAAGTAATAATATGATCATTTCTAATTCTTTCTTATTATGGTTATTTTGATATTTATAGTTCCTTGCTGTCTCGGTTTGTGGTGTTAGAAGTCCTATATAGGAATATAAAAGATTTGATTCTTCTGCATTTGAAAAATATGTGTAGTTGATGTAGACACAAGTTGTAGCATTGTTAAACTGCAATAAAATTTTGTCTCATGTCTTCCTTTTAAACTAACCAAAATAAATCTTATATGTGCTATAGAAAACATCACGGATATTTCTAAAACATTAAGTATAGAACTATACTATAAGTCTATTTCCAGATATCTAGTCAAAAACAAAAAAACACTCATTTTAAAAATACATGTGCATAACTCTAGTCATTGAAACACTTTATACAATACTTAGTATATGAAAACAAGCAACGACAGATAAATGGCTAAAGCATATTTAAATCATATACACAGTGAAATTTTATTTAATTATAAAAAAACCTTGCTTTTTGTAACAACGTGGATGAAACAAGAGCAGGTCATAATAAGCAAAGTAAGTCAGAAATAGAGAGATACTAGATTATATCACTGATATATGAAATAGGGAGAACAAACAAAATTTAAAGAAAACAAATCCTTAATCTCCATACAAAAACTGTGCTTATTAAAAACGCTGGTGATTGGGAGATTCAAAAAGAAAGGGAACCAAGTAGAGAGTGATAAAAGGTACTTTGGTGGCAGGTGTGGCATGGTATCACATAATTTTAAGAGACGTAAAACTGTAACCATAAAATTTATAATGTAAACCAACATTACTGCAATAGGAAAAAAAGATAAGTAAATTAAAATAGGAATAAAGAATAGGCATAATTGAAAAGCTTAAATTGTTCACAAATTTATGTATTGCACATTTCTATGGTCATATTAAGCTTCGAATATTGATTTAGTTCAAAGTAATACCTTGGTTTGTCTGTCCAATATATTAATCAAATAATCAACTCAATCCAGTTTTACTTCTTCACTTTGAATTGGCTTTAAGATGGAAACTTGGAGTCAGAAAGAAAGGTAGCTTAGGGCTTATGAATAGTGATGGAATGGAGATTGGTTTCTTACCTGTTATCCATTTTCTAGTAAATTTATGACCTTTCCAGAGCTAGAGGGATATTATAAAGAAAACTGTTTTTCACTATAATCTAGCTTTACATTTTTCTGGGATTTTACAATTATATAATTCTTATATTTCCCACTGAAAGTGTTTGTTAAAAATTCCACCACTGAGATTATTTTCCTAAAAATCTCTTGATCCTAACATTGATATGCCAACCTTCACCTCAGTATCAGTAATTATTGTTTGAGGTATTTCTTAACCTTTTTTTTAATCCAGTATTCTTCTTTATATTCTTATTGCTGAGATCCTTTCTCTTTGCCAGATTGACAAGATTGAACAGATCCCTAAGGCTCTTTTTTTCTGTAAAGCGCATTTCTGCGACACAGTTTATTTTCAACAATCGTTATAGAAAATGGTCTAGGTCACAATCTTTGTATCAGGAATGTGTCAGGCACAAATCATGTCCCCTCACACACAGTCATCAAATTATAATGAACACAGACTCTTTAAATGTCATAGAAGTTTCCTTCAACAGGCTACAAATGAATATGGGCCTTTATTTAAAAATTTTTTATCTATCCCAAATTTCTTCTTTCCACATTATGAATCTACTTGTAGCTCTATTTCCTTTGTGTCTCTATAGACAATGGCTTAGCTAATGCTCACTTTGACCTCTAGCATTTATTGTGTTAGAAACTAAGTGAAATGATGACAAGAAGGGTCACATTATAACCGGCTATGACATACAGTAAACATGCAATGTGGTATCTTATTAGTCTATTAAATTGGCTTTAAATTCATTCTTCATTATCACTCCTCTGGCAAGTTGCAAGTGTTCTCCAAACCTTGTTCTTCATTCATCTTTAGAAAAGAAATTTTAGGGGCTGGAACAATAGCACAGTGGGTAGTCATTTACCTTACATGTAACTGACTCAGGTGTGATCCGTAGCATCCCATAAGACCTCTGAACTTGCCAGAAGTGATTCCTGAGAGGAGGAGGAGCAACTCCTGAGTACCACTGGGTGTACCACTGGGTCCAAAATTAGAAAGAAAATGAAGTTTTAGTTTTGGAGCAGAGGGTATACTTTCTAGTTTATTTTGCAATTATGTATAGCCCTGATAATAAGTTCTCACTCGTAAGATGTAAATAGAAGTGAATATTGTCCCTGTCATACCATGTGATTAAAAGAAAAATCACAAGACTCAATCCCACCTAAGGTGGTGTGAACACTACTCCTCACTCTAGTCTAGACCATTTATTGCAACTAAAATCTTGGATAAAATACATAAAGCGGGGACAGGGAAAATACATAAAGCATTGATAAAAGTAGTAACAAAACTACTTAAACAATTAGTGAACAGGAGGCCTGAACTCCAAAGTAACTGAACTTTAATGTTTCTTTGGTGTGTATATTTTTGTCTCTGATATATGTTGACATTGACCCAAGAGCAACCAAAAATTAACTACAAATTGGAAAACATAACAGCAGCACATACTCTGCTCTGTTCTGAGAATATAGAAAATATGTATGTGTTAAAATGTATATGACGTTGCACAATCTTAAAAAAATTTAAAGTTACTATTATGCTGAATAGATAGAGAGGGATTAATGATGGCTGAATTACCTATACCAAATGTCCCATGGAGCATCTGCAGGTACATCCAAGGAGGTTCCTAAGCATCACTATATATGACTTTGGAGGCTACTACACACATTTAGGATGACTCTTACATAGGTGGGATATATGAAAACACAGTAAAAAAAATAATGAAAGATCAAGGCCAACAGAAACTGATAACTGGTGTTCAGTACATTTACTATTGTGGGGAAAAGACATGGGAAGAGGAGACATGAAGACAATGATTGAGCGAAACAGACACTGTGGAGGGTAATAATTTTAGAATTTAGTAAGCATGAAATCTCATCATTAATCATATTGTTAATCATGGTGTTGCAAATAAAATTTTGTTGAACAAGAACTTGATTTAGCCAGCATGACTTTGTACATTGTTCTTAGTTCTTAGTATACTGGTTTTTTTTTTGTTTCAAATAATTTTAATGAGGAATTAAAGTAAAAAGTAATTTTTTTCAGTAAAGAACTGGCAGGTGTATATGTAACTATTTTGAGACAAACAATCATCTGCTGTTGTGCTACAGAATTTTCAGGAGCTATTTAAGATAAAATGTTTCTTTCTTTTTTTTTTTAATTTTATTTTAATCATAGTGGTTTACATGATATTCACAGTAATATTCCATTTACAAATAAACATTGTTTTTTTGTTGATAAGCTTCCTCCAACAAACAGACACAATTCTTAATAATCAATTCCAAGATCTTGTTCAGTAGTAAAATCCTTAGATTCCTGGAGCTAAGCTTTGCTATGTTTTGAAAACCATGATAACGTTTTATAATATCCATAATTTTTAGCACAGATTTCTTTTGAATTCTTCAATAATAATTAATAGCAGTTTAGAAATATGATTTACAAATTCTATGAGAAGCAATTAATTTCAATTTTCATGAGAACAAAATAGAGGGACATGGGTTGCCTCTACTCAAACTCTCCAAACAACTGAGGTTTAAAATTCATGTACATCTTATGACTAAAGCCCAATTATGAACAAGTTTGTAATCATGCATAATAAAGAAATTATTTTTATCAAAATATTACAGTCTCACCTGTCCACTCAAAAATATTTGCAAAGTAGAGAGGGAGAAAGACCAATGAGAAATAACAGAGGGCGGGGTCAAGAGGACTCAAGTACATTGGTGGTATTAAAGGATAGATATTCTGTCCTTCTTTAAGTTGAACAGTATCCAAATCACAGGGTCAACAACACTAAAGTAATAAGACCCAAACTTTAACAAATGAACTTAAAAAGATGCCTGTCAAGATGACAGGTAGGGAGAGGTCTGGGAAATAATCTGGGAACACTGATGGAGGGAAGTTGTCACTGATAGTGGTATTGATGCTGAAACATTGTATTTCAAAAACTCAACTACAAATACTTTGCAAATCACAGTGCTTTAATCAAAACGATAATGTACAAGTGAAGTTTAAAAAATAAAAGGTAAAGTTCTTCATAAACTCATTCACCATTTAACACATATAGAGTAGAAGCTTACTACCTTTCTACATTTACAGACCATGAAAATAAAAGAAATATTTGTCAGATATTGGAAATGAAATTCCATAACTATAATACTAATAATTTAATAATTAGAAACTGAAGTATAAATAATAAGTGCCAATAAGAGAACATCTTGAACTTTTAATAAAGCAATATTTAATTGAAACAATGTCCTTAAAAACTTTCCCATGTTTCTCCACTGAAATATTTGAGCATTGTCACTATAGCATTAATTCACAGACAAGAGATGCACAGACATTCGATTTCTCTGACTTCAATCATCGATAAATCTCACAAAAATTGGTAGTCAAAATTATAACTAACAAAACATCAGTTCTGTAACTGAGAGATAAATATTCTTTATATTTTAATGCTATCTCAAACTGAGAGATGACTGCATTTTGTTTGGATACCAGAGTTTCTTTAAAGGACAACTTGACCAGGCTTTCTTTTTCATGAGTATCAAGTGTGCTTGAGTTAACAGCTTCAAATGGATTATTAATCTGAGATTACCTCTAAAAGGCTCTTCATCTTCATGGTAAAATTTTGAGCTATCACCCTAAAGAGTTGATTTACATTGAATATGACTCTACAGGTGAAATCAGTATACATAAAAAATTCTTGCAAAAGTGAAAACATTTCTACATCTTCCACTTTTGTTTACTTAAAGTCAGATTCTTTTTAAATACATTCATTATATATATTGGTTTTAGGGTCACACCCAGCAGCGTTCAGGGGTTACTCCTGGCTCCATGCTCAGAAATTGCTCCTGGCAGGCTCGGAAGACCATATGGGATGCCGGGATTCGAACCACTGACATTCTGCATGCAAGGCAAGCACCTTACCTCCATACTATCTCCCCGGCCCCAATTCATTATATTTTTAGTATAGAAATAATTGTGAAAAGTTCTCTGAATGAAGTATACTAATGAGAAGTTAAATTTGATCACATATACACAAGTCTAACCATCAATTCAACAAAGACATTACTGGGGTAGATTTTTTAGCTCTCACAAAAACTACTTTACCTTATCAATTCATCAAGGCATGAAAGAACATTCTTGATAGCCACCATTCTCTGTAGGGAGAAGAAAATGTTCATGCAGTCAATCCTTTCTCTCCCAGTGTCATGAGTAGTGTGTAGTTCAGAGCTAGACTAACAATATTTTTATATTCGCTCTGACTCATGACACTGCTTAGTAGAGTAAAAATCTGTTCCAGCAAAATTTTCCCAGTGATCATATAGTAAGTGGACAAAATTTTTGGATGATAAAAGTCCTTTATTTTCTCAATAAAACCTGAGTTTGGGCAATGCCCTACCCTAGTAACAATATTGTCTGTACACAAGACTCATTTGCTCCTGTCCAAGGTCCATGGTTAAAGACACCCTTCCAAAAATATCAAAGAGCTCTGTTTAGTGTTCTGTTCAAGTAAAACAACAAGTTCACCTTAAGGTCTTCATCCTCACTCTAACTCAAAGAATAGAAAACAAAAAATAGAATAATTACATCAATTTTATGAATCACAGATCAAAATACATATTTATTTCTCCCCTCTACTACTTGCTTACTAATATTAATGGCTTTTATAAAAAAATTGTCTGATAAAGGATATGCTCAACAAGATCCCATCGTAGTGCCTGGTTGCTACATCTCCTAGGAGAGCATGAGTGTGGGAACCAGGAAAAATCAGGAACCAAACTTGCCCTGGAAGACAGAAAAAGAGCATGCTGGATATGCCATATTGGTGCTTAGGTCCCTACACCTCCAGGGAGAGATTGAGTATGGTAACCAGGGAAAAGACTGGAAACAAACTTTCCTGGGAAGGCAGGAAGGAAGAGCCCAGGAGATATCAACTCA
This sequence comes from Crocidura indochinensis, assembly GCA_004027635.1. NCBI lineage: Eukaryota > Metazoa > Chordata > Mammalia > Eulipotyphla > Soricidae > Crocidura > Crocidura indochinensis. Next base: position 2,844 of record PVKC010048216.1, on the reverse strand, counting down.
GTGCCTGGGTCCCTGGGTCCCTGCACCATCAGGGAGAGCATGAATGGAAACCAGGGAACAGATGGGAGAAATTCAACATTGCCAGGGTGTGCAATAAAGGAAACTAAGGCCAAGCCATCACTGTGCCTCAGCCACTGCAAAGCTGTACATACACACCCAGATCATAACCTCACTACCCTACAAGTCCTGCTGACAATTAACACTATACCAGAGTAGTCCCAACTTTTTTAACCTTTTGAAAATATATAGCCACAAAACCTGAATAACCAAACTGTAACACTTCTACCATGTTAATGCATGCACTCCAAGAAAATAAACTCTAAAATAGATCTACCTCCAACCATTTCCTACACAACCAAACAGACCACTTAAAAAAAAGCCAGAATTTCCAGCACCCTAACCCACCCTGTGCAAAGAACAATGGGTAAACTAAGGAAGATACCAGCAGCTGGGAATATAGAAAGAAGTCCTAGTAGATTCCCAAGTCCTCCAAAACTTCATAGATGAGGATCTAAAATCAGCATTTAATGTCCTAGCAATGGAATTCAAAGAAATACTAACGAGATTAAAAATCCATGGATGAACAATACATCAAAATCAAAGAAGAGCTCTATCAGAAAATGAGAGTTCATACAAACAGAACTGAAGCAACTAAAAAACAGGCTCGCAAACCACAATAGCAAAATTAACACACATAGAAAATCATATGGATGAACTTGAGGACAAAATACAAACCAGAAAAACAAAGAAGTCAACAAAGAAATGAGACACAATATTGGAAGATAATGTGATGCTTAATTAACAAAGACAAAAGAAATAATCTATGAAGTATAGAAATACCAGAAGGAGAGGGAAAAGGGATAAAGGAAGAACAAGTATTGAGGGAAATAATAGCATAAAATTTTCCAACCCTCTGAAAAGAGGCACCTGTACAAATTCAGGAGGCAAAAGGAGTTCCCAATAAAATAGACCCTAGTAGACCAGCACCAAGACATATAGTAATCCTAATGCATAAAAAAAGAAAATATGAATTGTTTAAAGCAAAAAGAGAGAAAAATGACTTCAAGTACAAGGAAAGAACACAATAATCAAGCCAAATTTTCCATTTGATATGATTTAAGAAAGAAGACAGTGGAATGACATATTTAAACAGCTGAATAAAAGAAATTCCAACCCAGAGTCCCCTACTTGGCAAAACATTCATTCATATGGGAGGGAAGACTAAACACATTCTCAGATAAAAGAAGAACTTTCACTATTTGCCCTAACCAAATCATCTCTAAAAGAACTACTCAGAGACTCAGAGATGAATTACAAAACCCAAGCACCCAATCGTAACAATAATAACCCTACACAACACAATGACACAACAACAGTCTCTCTCAATAATCTCCTTAAATGTCAGCAGACTAAACTGCCCCATTAAAAGACACAGAATAGAAGGTTGGATCAGAAAAAAAAAAGAAAAAAGAAAAATAAAACCAACCAGATATCTGCTGCCTGCTAGAAACACACCTAAAAGAACAGGATAGACACAGGCTTAGAATAAAAGAATGGAAATCAATTATTCAAGCCAATGGAAAACAAAAAATAATGCTGAAACAGCCATTCTTATGTCAGACCATATTTCATTCAAGCTTAAGAAAGTGCTCAGGCTCTCCATTTCCCTCAGCCTGTCTAGAGTACAGGTGTGTGTGTGGGGCGTGGGGAATTTGGGACAATGGTGATGGGAACGTTGCACTGGTGATGGGTGGTGTTCTTTACATGACTGAAACCCAAACACAATTATGTATGTAATCAAGGTGTTAAAATAAAATATTCAAAAAAAGAAAGTGCTCAGAAAGAAAAAACAGATTTTTTATTGCGAATATTCAGAAAGCGAAATCACTTATGCGGCCCTGCCTCACCCCGACTTTGCCTCCTGCGGCCCCCAGGTAAATTGAGTTTGAGACCCCTGCTCTAAGATCTTTATAACAAAGAAACCAACAACAACAGAAACGGCTGTTTAGAATGAACAGGTTTTCAATAAACTTCTCACTAGAAAGGCCTATAATAATGTCCTAATTATTTATCCACAGATATAGGTGCAGAATATGATTGGAAGCCAGGAACCCCCACTGACGGTCTTACTGTCAATGTGTGCTAATGCCTTAAATTTATTAGGTAAAAATTAACTCTTTAGCTTCTTCGTCCTCATAGGTTTGTGGTGATATAGAATAGACACCCTAATTATACAATTTGGTGCTCAACCTTACTCATCCTTTTGATAAGTCTTCTTCTAGGAACTAAAGGATATGACCATTGAGACCACTTGAATAGCCAACTGCACACCACAGATAGATGATACAGGTCCAACTCACTGAGTGTGTTCTTACAAATTACTATTATCCTTTTCCCTCTTTTTAAATATTTATTCTCTTTTTTCTTTTTTCTTCTTCTTCCATCCTCTCCTTTATCCTTCTTCATTTCAAACTATGTTACTATGATATCATAAAGCCCATGCTGTCAGTTTCTTTTTTAGGAAAGGAAACTCGATGCACAAGCACAACGAATGGCACTACATAGGGTAGACACCTCTTATACTGCTCAATATTATATTGCTTATTACTTTAGATGTGAAAATTATGATTATCCTAATACGTTCCAGTTACAATCTAACCCTGAAAGCTTTATTCAGCAAAGTTCATCCCTGTCAATGATGAAGTGCCTAGAAATTGGAAAACCTTTCCACTCCAAGGCACTGGCCTAATTTTTTTTCTTTTCCTTTCTTTCTTTCTTTCTTTCTTTCTTTCTTTCTTTCTTTCTTTCTTTCTTTCTTTCTTTCTTTCTTTCTTTCTTTCTTTC
>PVKC010048215.1:0-10932 GCA_004027635.1 Crocidura indochinensis | reverse complement strand
TGGAGGTATGTTCTATGTGTCAGCATATAGTCTATCCTGGAGAATGACCCATGTACATTGGAGAAGAATGTGTATCCAGGTTTTTTGGCATGGAGTGTCCTATATATATCCACTAGTCCTCTTTCTTCCATTTCTCTTTTCAGGGCTAGTATGTTTTTCTTGTGTTTTAGTCTGGTTGACCTATCAAGTGTTGATAGGGCCGTTTTGAGGTCTCCTAGAATCATTGTGTTATTAATTTCTTCTTTCAGATTTGTCAGTAATTTTATTAGATAATTTGCTGGTTTCTCATTGGGTGCATATATGTTTAATAGTCTGATTTCTTCCTGTTGCACATATCCCTTGATTAGTACATAGTGTCCATCTTTGTCCCTTACCACTTTTCTGAGTATAAAGATTGTGTTATCAGATATTAATATGGTCACCCCAGCTTTTTTGAGGGTGTTGTTTGCTTGGATGATTTTCCTCCAGCCTTTAATTTTGAGTCTATGTTTGTTCTGACTATTCAGATGTGTTTCTTGTAGGCAGCAGAAGGTTGGATTCATCTTTTTGACCCATTTTCCCACTCTGTGTCTTTAATTGGTGAATTTAATCCAATGACATTGAGGGATTGTCATAGGGTTTAATGTTATCTTTGTAGATAAGTTTGCTGTGTTTGTTGGTCTCTTTTGTCTTAGCGTAGACCTGTCAGTTTTTCCTTTAAACCTGGTTTATCGTCTGTGTAGTTTCTGAATTGTTGTTTATCCACAAAGCTGTGTATTTTTCCTTCATATCTGAACGTGAGTCGGGCTGGATATAGTATTTCTGTGAGGCATTCATTTCATTCAGTCTTGTCACAATATCCGACCACTGTTTTCTGGCCTTGAGGGTTTTTTGTGACATATCTGCTGTAAGTTCTAGGGATGCTCCTTTGAATGTAATTTCCCTTTCTGATCTTGCTGCATTCAGTATTCTATCTCTATCTGTGCGATTTGTCATTGTAAGGAGGATGTGTCTTGGGGTGTGTTTCTTTGGGTCTCTTTTAGCTGGTACTCTTCGGGCATGCAGGATTTGATTGCATGTAGTTTTTAACTCTGGGAGTATCTCCTTGATGATGTGTTTGACAGTTGATTCTTCCTGGAGATCTCCTACCTGGGTCTCTGGGACTCCAATGATTCTTATGTTGTTTCTATTGAGTTTATCTAAGACTTCTATTTTCATCCGTTCGCATTTCTTTAGTACTTTTTCCATTGCCTGATAGTTTTTCATAAGGTTCTTTCCTCATTTCTTCTGCTGTGTTGAGTTTTTCTTCCTCTCATCTTCCAGCACGCCGATTCTGTTCTCAGCTGCTCTTACCCTGCTTTCAAGGCCATCCACTGAGGTTTTCAGTTGAGCTACCATGTTATTCAGATCTGCTATTTCAGTTTGGAGTTTTCTGATTTCTGTCTTTGTGTTCTGTTTAAATCTATCAATGCTTTCTTGGAGTTTTACAAACATCTTCATATTTCTATTTTAAGTTCCTTATCTGAGAGGTTAATGAGATTGTTGGGATTTTTAAGGTCATCCAAGCTATCGTCTTCATTCTCTGTGCATGGTGTTTGCCTGCGAGTTCTCCCCATTATCATGCTAGTAGTGTGGTTTTTCCTGCGTGTTGTGGTGGGGTTTATTGATTAGAAAGAGCTCTGGAACTCTGGGAGTGCTAATTTCCACTCCCAAGATGTTTCTGATATATGGCAGTGGGAAAACACGCACAGGGAACAATCACAGTTGGGATGGGCAGTTGTAGAATATCCCAGGCTGGCATCACAAACAGGTGACTTTCCTTTCTGCAGAATGCTGGGGATTGCTGGTTTTCCTGCTCCGATGCAGTTCTTTGGCGCCCTGCTTTTCTGGAGCTCCAGGAGTGCTAATTTCCATTTCCAAGAGGTTTCGGATACAGGGCAGTGGGAAAACATGCACAGGGAAGGAAAAACTTTTCATTTCTATTCCTATTTTTTTCCATTACATTCTCAAACACAAGATGTTCTTCATCACTTTTTATAAATATATATAGAGAGACTCTCCTAAAACAGTATGCTTGATCATGTTATTGCATACTTGTATCTGGGGTGCTATTCAGCTGTTGTATATGAAGTCATTGTAGAGTACACATTTTGTCACAGTGCTCGTTGATGTGTTTGCACTCTTCTTTCCAAGGCATAATCATTTGGTAGTGCTAATGGGTACTACAGGTTCTATGCTGGGGTCACTTACTTCTGGAATTGCTCTGGGAATATATGGTAACAGGAATAGATCTAGAGTTGACCACATTATACACTATATTGTTTCTCTAGATTATTGGGGGTTGTATTTTTTGTATTTTTGTTGTTGAGGCACATAGTTATGGTTTTAGTGCTTGCTGAATATCACTTTTAGTGCTCATACACCTGCATATTAGAGTTTATTCTTTCTGATCATGGTGCTCACATACAATTTAGAATGCCCTTTAGGTCATACCTTTAGTTCATACATATATCTAGTTGCTGTGTAACCAGAAATTGTGGTCTCAGAGGTTGAAACTTTCTGAATCATTCTGCAGTTCCTTCAGTTCTGAAACTAGATTTTAAACATTCTTATTGCAGGAAAAAATGATAATTTCATGATTTAATGAAGGTATTAACTAACACTCCAATTTTAATTACATATAATCATAATTATCAAATGATAAAGGATCAAAAGAATACAGCTTATACCTTAAATTTATACAGTGATATAAATAAATTTTATGTCAATTAAAATGACATTCATCCACTTTTAAATCCAATTAAAATTGAGCAACTCTATATTGATAACAGAAACCAAGAATCTGTCTTTAGAACTGAGATTTACTCATCAGGAATAGGGGGTAAAGAGAAGATGAGAAGACACTTAGAGTAAGTACTTAAGGGATGGTAGCACTATGTGGTGGATGTGGTGCTATAGCATTTTTAATTTTAAAATATTGAAATAAATTATATTGTAAATCTTGGCATCTAAATATAAAAGAATTTAAAAATTCTCTCTAGAATATGACACAAGACAAGGTGGCCCCTTTCAACATTCCTATTCAACACAGTACAGAAACTACTTGCCATATTAATCATGCAAGCACACTACTTGCCATAGTAATCAGGCAAGCAAAAGATGCCAAAAATGGGGAGAAGAAATTAAAAAATATTTCACCAAGAAGAAATACAGATGACCAAATGACATATAAAAATGCTCTACATCAGTACTCATCTCACAACACAGAGACTGGCACACATCACAAAGGACAGTAACAATCAGTTCTGGTATGGCTGCAAGGAGAAAGGGACTCTCATTCACTGTGGGTTCAAATGTCATTTAGTACTACATCGCTGGAAAACGAAATGGATATTTCTCAAAAAGCTAGAAAATGAGCTTCTTTATGACCAAGGAAATCTATTCCTAGGGATATACCCCACGGACACAAAAGCACAATGCAAAAATGCACTCTGCATTCCTATGTTCCATGTAGCACTATTTACAGTAACAGAATCTGGAAACATCCAGGTTCCCAACAACAGATAAGTGACTAAAGAAACTGTGTTACGGGGTCCGGGAGATAGCATGGAGGTAAGGCGTTTGCCTTTCATGCAAGAGGTCATCGGTTCAAATCCCGGTGCCCCATATGGTCCCCCGTGCCTGCCAGGAGCAATTTCTGAGCATGGAGCCAGGAGTAACCCCTGAGCACTGCCAGGCGTCACCCAAAAACCAAAAAAAAAAAGAAAAAAAAAAAGAAACTGTGTTACATCTACACAATGGAATACTATGCAGCCATCAGGAAAATGAAGTCATAAAATTTTTTTATGCATGGATGGACATGGAAATTATTATGCTGAGTAAAATGATTCAGAGGTTTGAAAATAAACAAAATAATCTATCCATCTGGCATATAAGCAAAATAAAAGACATTATGGTAACAATATGCAGAGTCAATAGAGATGAGGATCAAAAGACAAGTTCATGGTAGGATGTTTGTCACATAGAGTAGACGTGCAGTTAGAGTAGAGAAGGCTCTACTAAGACATTGATAGTTGAAACTATTCACTTTGGACAAGAACTGGGTGCTAAATAAAGATAATGTGACATAGTAGGCGCCCATTCATTAACAGTAATGCAAACCACAGTGGTAAAAAAAGAAGAATGTGAGAGATACAGAGAAAGAGAAAGAGAGAGAAAATAAATTTCTGCCACAGGGTCAGGCAGGGCAGCATGGGTAAGAGAGATACTGGGGATATTGGTGATGGGAAATGTGCACCGTACTGCAAATAAAAGTGTCTAAAGGGGAAAAAAGAAGAAATAAAGAGAAAGAGAGAGGGACAAGAAAAATGTATACCCCAGAGATAGGAAGGGAGAAGGCTTGAGGTAGAGTCAGAGGGAGCTGTGAACATTATTGGTGTGAAATGTACACTGATGAAGGGGCAAAATAGGCTGTTCATATTCATTCCAAGAAGACCCTGGAGATTTTAGCACAAATATCAGCAAACCTAGAGTTTTGGTGGGTTAAATGTCTTCATTGAGATGAGTAGTAAAATACTGAAGTTGGGACTTTGGAGTGCCAGCAACTGTGGGTTGTGGGTGCAGCTGCCAGTCTTTGATGGGTAGAGACTTTGCCTACCCCTTCTCATAAGACTACCCAGGTTTTCAGCTGTCAGACCTGTGGTCTTTTGATTTTTTCAATACTTGGTCTACATCTCTTATGAAAATAGATGAGTCTATGGAGCTGGCTGACGAACTAACATAGCAGCAGTTGTGGGATCTGTCTGTGAGTGTTAGGCATCTAGAAGTTAAGAAAGTTGGATAACAGAGAGTTTGAGAAGATCCTAGAGCTCTCAAGCAAATACTAGCATACCTGGAATTTTGGTGGGTTAGGTGTCCAAACAGTGACAAAGTAGTAAATCAGTTTGTCCATTGCTGTGTCAGTAATTACTAGTTTTGAGTGTAATAGCTAAGGCTTTGGTGGGGCAGAGAGTTGGCCTGCCCTTTCTACCTTGTGTGCCCATATATTGCTTTATTTTAACTTAAAATTTCTTACTAAGATAATGTTGCTTTATAAGACTTTATATTTTATTCATCATTTTCTCTCATAGCCTGGTTTCTTTTATAAAACTAAGTAATAGTTTTCAACATTTTACTAAAAGTCTTTAAAATTTGTATCTTAAGATTTATAACTTAAAATTTGTATCTTCATTGGTATGGGATGCATTTGTGATGAATCATATTATTTCTGGAAATACACCTTTTGGGATAAAGTAGCAATAGTCTCACCAGTGTTATTTTATAGACAACTTAATAGAACAAGAAAATAGGCCAAATGTGGAGAAATTTCAATGAGAAAGGAAGGAATGTATACACAAATGCCAGGAGGTTGACATAAATTGGGGATCACATTCTTGGTATATTTTAGAAGTATCTTGTCTTGACTGTCAATGCCACTGAAAAGTTGTACTGTATTACACAGTCAACATATACTACTGTGCAAGAAAATAAATATACAATGATAGATGTATTTGTATCTTGGGATATCTTGATTTATTTTAGCAGACTTAGCAAAATATTGGTTATTTAGTAGTATATGTGTCAGAATAACACACTAAATAATGTATATTATTGCTTACAGTACTTTATTCTTTGTTTGTTCTTTGTTACACCTGGCTATGAACTCAGAAATCACTCCTGGCTTGGGGAACCGTATGAATAATGGGGGATCAAACCTCAGTCCATCATAGGCTAGCACTGGCAAGCCTTACCATTTGTGCCACCGCTTAGGTCCCTCATAGTACTTTCTGATTCAGTAACATAGTAAATGAGAGTTTTATAAAGTGTTTTTCTTTTTTCAATGTTTCTTGTGTCAAGTAGAGTAGTTGAATAGATTGGAATGGGCCATAGCATTTAATCTGTGTGCTTAAATTGATTCCATGAGTTATATATCAGGGAATTTGTTGTTGAATATATACATAACAAATATAATATTGTATAAAATTATTCTATGTATATATATTTATAAATAATAAATCTTTGATGCCCTTTGAAAGCATTTTAATAACATTTATGTTTCAAAAGGTAATAGTTCTCAACAATTATATGTTTTACATTTCTAGATCCACTTCTGCTTGTTCCATCGAAAATCATAACATCTTTTATTTGGGTAGTCATTTACATATTAAGGCCATCTGTGTTTTGTTTCTTTAATAAATTTCAGTTTGATGGCAATGATAGATAACTAGTTTTGTAAAGCTATTAATTCATGCTATTTTTTAAAAATACATACTTTAAAGAAACTGAAATCTACTGTGGCAACTGTTCATGCATTATTTTGAATATTGGTGCTCATCAGTGAAATAAGATTAAAATAGAACTAGTCAAAAATGATATATCATTTAGGAAGATTAGGTCAGTACAGTTAGGCTCTTGCAAATAGAGGTGGTTTTATTTATCAGACATTCCTAGTTCTATTAATCTCACATATGCATTTTATCAATTCTTGCTAAGTGGCAAGGTTCTATAAGAGGTTCTACCTAACCTAAAGTATTTGCTTAAATAGAAAGTAATAAGATTATTTTTGAAAGCTATAACATCATTTTATTATTTTCTTTTTTCATTTTTAATTTATTTAAAGAAAACGCATTACATAGTTGACATAACTAATCATAATACATTTGTTTTAGAAAGACTAAAAGCAACATTATTTTAAAAAAATAGAAAATTGAAAGAAAAACTAAAGAGATAGACGAGAAAGGAAAGAAGAAAAATTCAGTAGCAAGTATATTTTTGAAAATTATTGAAACACAATGAATTCATTAAAGCACCAGCTGAAAGTTTAGTGAATCCTTCTTTGTTTTTTTTTTTTTTTTGATTTTTGGGCCACACCCAGTGACGCTCAGGGGTTACTCCTGGCTATGTGCCCAGAAGTCGCTCCTGGCTTGGGGGACCATATGGGAAACCGGGGGATCGAACTGCGGTCCGTCCTAGGCTAGCGCAGTCAAGGCAGGCACCTTACCTCCAGTGCCACCACCCTGCCCCCCTTCTTTGTTTTATTAATAATTTTATTTTAACCAAAGTGGACTACAAATTTTTCACAGTAATATTTTTTTATGTACATAGACATTGAATCTGGGGCATTCCCACCACCAATATTGTCTCCCCTCCACCCCTCTTTCCAGCATACATCCCATATCACCCTTAGTCTGCCCCCCAGTCTGCTAGTATAAGTGGTCCCTTCTGCGTCTAGCTTGTTGTAGATTGGGTATCAATTCTGTTGTAGTTGGCTTTGGATTTGGTGTGTAAGTCTAATCATTTTTTAATTTCTACTCAATGTTCGTACGACTATTTGGTCTTGGTAAAGGATAAGAGTTAAAAAATACAGTAATGACAGTGTGAAAGTGGCAATTGTTGTTGTTTGCATAGGCCCAAAAAATAAGGAGAAAATGGAAAGAATAAAAGCCTTGGCCTAAATACAAGGAGACCTTTTCCCTGAACTTTTCTGGCATAAGACTAACTCTAGTTCCATGCATACTAGGTTGTCCAACCCCTGAGTCATAGTAATATGATTATATTTAATATTATTTAGGTTTCCTTGGTTTTGGTCAAATCTGCTACAGTTATATTTAAATTTTCTTAAAAATTCTAAAATATTGAATCTCAAAATTTGATCCATAAAATACTTACTGGTAATGGTCAAGATTTTATTAATAAGATTTTATTAATAAAGTCATAAAAGCAATTTCTTTCTCTAGTTCTTTGGAGTATACATATTATTTTATAAACTATAAAGCGAGTAAAAATTGCACAATAGTTGTATTTATTGTTTGAATTAAAATTTCCCTAAGCAAGCTTTCTGTTATAAAACACAAATAACAGTACTTATTGTACTTATTGTAGTTATGTACTTAAAATCATTTCTGCAAATACAGTTTCTGAAGACACTTGTATATTTCTTCCAATATCTTTTCACTTTTATTTTTTTATATTACTTAATAAAATATGGTTTTACTCTGTGTTTTGATGGATTCTGTTTATCTGTAGAGTTTATAGCAATGCATATTTTAATCAGAAATAATTGCACTTTGTATTTTAATGTTTACATTTATTGACATTCATATATAAATAAAATATAAAATTTCTAATATAGATGTATGTGTATCTGCTTGCAAAATAATACTATTTTGCTAATACCTAAAATATTATTTATTTTTATGATATCTTTTGTTTGAGCACAAGATTAAACACATGATTGTAGTTGGATTTCAGTCATAAAAAATATGTCTACCCTTCACTGTTGCAACATTCTCACCATCAAAGTCCCCCATTTCCCTCCTATCCACCACCTACCTGCCTGTATTCTAGACAGGCATTCTATCTACCTCTCTCACTCATTTATATTGTCCTGGTAGTTAGAGTAGTTATTTCTCTAACTGTACTCACTATTTGTGGTGAGCTTCATATTGTGAACTGGTTCAGTCAGCCCTCATCTCTATTGTCTCTGGGCATTATTACAATGATGTCTTTTTACTTTTTCATAAAACCAATAGATAAGAGAAACTATTCTGTGTCTTTCTCCCTGTGACTTATTTCACTCTGAATGATATTTTCCATGTCTATCCATGCATAGGAAAATTTTATGACTTCATCTCTCCCGAAGGCTACATTCTATTCTATTATATATATGTATCACAGTTTCTTCAGCCATTTATCTGTTGAATAGCATCTTGGTTGTTTCCAGATTTGGGCTATTATAAATAGTGCTGGAATGAAGATAGGTGTGAGGAAGGCATTTTTGTATAGTGTTTTTATGTTCCTAGGGTATATCCCTAGGAGAGGTATAGCTGGGTCATAAGGGAGGTTCATTTCCAGTTTTTTTTTTTCTTGGTCCACACCCGGTGACGCTCAGGGGTTACTCCTGGCTATTCACTCAGAAGTCGCTCCTGGCAGGCACGGGGGACCATATGGGGAACCGGGGGATCGAACCGAGGTCCGTCCTAGGTTAGCGCAGGCACCTTACCTCCAGCGCCACCTCACGGTCCCCTCATTTCCAGTTTTATGAGAACTCTCCATATTGTTTTCCATAAAGGCTGGACTAGACTGCATTCCAACCAGCAGTGAATGGGAGTTCCTCCACATCCCCACCAGCACTGATTGTTCTTGTTCTTTGTGATTTGTGCAAGTCTCTGTGGCATGAGATGTAAGATGGTACCTCATCGTTGTTTTGATTTGCACCTTCTTGATGATTAGCGATGTGGAGCATTTTTTCATGTGCCTTTTGACCATTTGTATTTCTCCTTTGATAAATTGTTTATTTCTTCTCCCAATTTTTTGATGGGGCTAGATTTTTTACTTCTTACATTCTGTTAGTACTTTATATATCTTAGATATTAGTCCCTTATCTGATGGGCATTGGGTAAATAGTTTCTCCCATTCTGTGGGTGGGTTTTGTACCCTAGTCACTCTTTTCTTTTAGGTGCAGAAAATTCTCAGTTTAATGTGGTTCCTTCTTTTTATCTCTGCTTCCACTTGTTTGGAGAATGCTGTTTTCTCCATGAAGATGCCTTTAATCTCAATGTCATGGAGTGTCTTACCAACATGTTCTTTATGCTTCTGGGTCATTAATTCATTTGGATTGGGCTTTTGTGTATTGGATTAGATGGAGGTTTGAGTTCACTTTTTTGCAAGTGGCTGACCAGTTGTGTCAACATCACTTCTTGAAGAGTCTTTCCTTGCTTCATTTAGGATTTCTTGCTCCTTTATAAAAAATAAAATGATTGTATAACATTAGAGCATTCTCTGAGTACTCAAGTCTATTCCACTGATCTAAGAGTCTGTCTTTATTCAATACCATGCTGTTTTATGACTATACCTTTGTAATACAATTTAAAGTTGGGGAAAGTGATACCTCCAATATTTCTTTTCCCAGGGGTTGCTCTAGTCATTCATGGGTGTTTATTGTTCCAAATGAATTTCAGGAATATTTGATACATTACTTTGAAGAATTTCATAGGTATTCTTAGAGGGATTGTATTAAATCTGAATGTGCTTTGAGGAGTATTGCCATTTTAATGGTATTATTCCTCTCAATACTTGAGCAGGGTATCTCTCTCTCTTTCTCTCTCTTTTCAGCATCTCTGTCTGGTTTTCGTATCAAGGTGATGTTAGTTTCATAAAAACTATTTGGGAGTGTTCCTGATTCTTCAATTTTATGAAAGAGTCTGAATAGGGTTGGTAACAGTTCCTTTAGAAATGTTTGAAAGAATTCATTACTTAATTCATCTGGGCCAGGGCTTTTGTTTTTGGGAAGACTTTTGATTACATTTTAAATTCCTCAGTTGTGTGGGTCTGTTTATATATGCTATCATACCTACAATTTTAACCTAGATTTTGCAAATAGATAGGTAATAGTCTATAAGGTCTTTTGTTACTCTTTAATCATATCAAGTCAATATTGGGTCTATTTAAGTGACTTTTTCATTTTATACTACCTTTCCCTCTCCCATACTATAAATGAACAGTTATAACTATGGGTGCAAACAATATTTGGGAGCTGTTATGTTCCCATGTTAATGAATTTTCATTTAGCATCATATTAATGAAAAATTCCATATAATTGGTAGGGCATTTATATAACATGTCTCAGTTACATTATTATTTTATTTTATAATAAAAGTGTTCCCAATTTAAATGAGTTGGGGGCTATGCTAAAGTCATGCTTAACTCAGATCAGGAAATTTCCATTTGACTAAGATACTCTGGAGACCTAAACATTTCTTTCAAGCAATGTATTAATGTAAGTTCTTTTGTTGTTGGACAGAATTGTCTTGAAATTATAACCTGTCATCTACTATTACTTGTTTGAAGTAAAACACATTGCATTTCCACATATGCTTTATTTATGCATATTTCCTGTATTAAATTTTTTTTTTT
>PVKC010048214.1:0-10933 GCA_004027635.1 Crocidura indochinensis | reverse complement strand
TTACTCCTGGCTCTTCGCTCAGAAATTGCTCCTGGCAGGATTTGGGATACTGGGGATCAAACCTGGGGACAGACCCCTTTTAAAGGAGTGTAACCCAAGACTCTACCTTTATCATCAACATGTTGACATTCTAGTGTTTTACAAATATGAAAAAGAAACATTGGCATTTCTACATTTCCTCAACTCTGTTTACCCACTTAATTTTTTTAATTTAAAAAGTAAATAAAAAAGAATTTTATATGGTGCTATAACATGAAAGCAGGTCATAGAAGAAAAATACTGGAGTTCCATATAATATGTGGCTATTAACAGTAGTGAATTAGAGCTTATCCAAATATTTACTAGACATTTTCACAAATTCTTCTAAATAAGAAAACTCAAATGCAGAAAAGTGTGATAGCACTTTCTTCACACAGAAAAGTGTGAAGAAGTTAGCATAAGTCTCTATCGTGTAAGTTGCTCATTTGTCAAAAACAATGGTGGAATTGATCTTGGAATTCTATGCTGGAAATAAGTGTTGCCCCTTTCTGGCAAAGCAACTTTGTCCTTTTGCCTGTTGTACTCACAGTGCGTAAAGGCAAAGGGTACCTAATGGCCACTGAGTCTCATGTAATATCTTGTTAAATTCCCTTTTCATGTTCTTGGCTAAATGCTTTAAAGTTTCTCGTATGTTGTGCTTATGCAGCTCTGTCCAATTACTTGCCTGTATTTTCAGACTTGGTTTTTCCTAATATTTTAATGTATTGCAGCTGACCCAAATCTGTTAGGCTTTTGAGATCCCATGCTATTGAATCATCCCAGCCCTCCAGATGCTGGAGTGTGTGAGCATGACAACTCCAAAGTTTGCAATACTGGCAGCCGAGTGGGAACATGAAGAATGGATGAGAAATTTGTGTAGATGCCCATTGATGCTATGAGTGAAAAATTGGCACAGAGTGCTCAACTGGAACTCAACAGCTCAGCAAATCCTCAGACTTTAGTGACACCATTGTATCCAAAAAATATGGGGTTATTTGTTCTGTACCTACCAATTGAATAGGATGGAGGCTTAGCGTGGTGATTGGAAACATTGTTGGGGATGTGTTGCACTGCTGATGGAATTGATGTTGGAACATTGGATGCCTGCAATTACTGTATTGTGAATGGCTCTGTGAATCATAGTGTTTAAGTGAAGTTTCAAACAGAGGTTAAAAAAAAACCTCCTAGAGTGGATTAACAGTATCTTCCCAAAATTCGTGCTTTTCTGGAGTCTCAGAATGTGAGCTAATTTGTAACCAGTATCTTTGTGGACAATTAAAAAGATCTTGACAAATCAAATTAGATATAAGGATGGGTCCTAAAGGCAATGATAAGTGTTCTTTGAAGAGGAGTAGAGTGAGGGCAGGAGAGGTAGCTCAGTAGAAGAGTTTTTCTATTTCATGTGAAACTCTAATTCAATCAATGGCACTCCATTTATGTATATATGCACACTCAAATACACAAAATGAGGAAGACTTTGACAGGGAGAGGATATTTAGAGCTATTTGAAGAAGACTGAGGCATAGTTTGGAGTGGTCATCTACAAGCCAAAGAATGCCAAAGTTTGCTGAGTCACCAGATCATAGGAAATTTGGAGTTTTTTAAAACTCAGAATCTTTGAAAGAATCAACACTTCTGGCAGCTGTATTACAAACTTATAGCCTCTATGAACTAGGGTATTGAATTTAAATCACATAATTTGTGTGAAATTGTCTAATCTGTCTAGAAAACCAGCATAGTCCCTGACTGTGGTCAGAGGCAACATAAACTGAGGTCAAAATTTGCTGCTGTTCTTGAATCCTAAATATGCCTACTTTGGGTCATTTCTTCCTTCTAACAAAGTAGATAATGAGGGACAGAGCCTAAAGACCTATCCAGTAGAAAATTTTCCTTAGCAAACTTTTACAACTTCCTAAACTCAAATCTCTGTAATAGCAGCTTTTTATCATATTTATCATTGCTTTTAAACAATAGTACCAGTATTATTATAGTTGTTTATAGTAAATAAGAAATTTTTGTAGATTCACCTATAGCTTGAAAAAAGTGATAAATACACTGAGAAAATATTTGCAACACTGTCAAATAATTGATAGTAAAAACATGAATGGTATCTAGACTATTAATACATTTTAATAAGGTATTATTTAAAATAAAATGAATTAGCATATTAAAGTAAAATATTGGACTTGATTAATTGTAATACTTTGCTGGTGGAAATATAAGTAGATTCAACTATGTTGGAATAATAGTTTGGGATTATCTTTTGAGTTTTAAGTTCATAGACCCTTTGAGGAGCAACTAATTATAGTATATTCTCAATTTGAAAAGGGTAATTTAAAGGCATATACAAGAGTCCTCATAAAATCATCCCTATTGGCAATAGCAAAAATATAGAGATAACCAATTCCATCCTCTAACTAGAAAATATTATCCACTTTGTATGACAAGGAGACAGACTGTGATACATTCATAAAATTTATTGAAAACAAGTGTGAATGTATCACATCTGAGTGTCCTCTAAGATAAATAATAAATAAAGTCACCTAAGATTAGATTTAATATAGCACTTCCCCTAAAATGTTGCAAACTATTTTAGCCAAATTAATTTTATTATTTTAAAATATTTGAAATACAATGATTGGCAATACTGTTAGTAGTAGGGTTTTATGCATGTAATGTGCAACACCATATACTCCACCTTGAATGTCTACTTCCTTCTGTTATTGCCTGAGTATCTCTTTCCCATCCATTTACCTTGTCTTGGTAAACTATTCCTCTGATTATGTTGCTTCTGACTATTTGCTATTCCCTTACTATGTATATACATAGTATAAAAATCATATATCCTTTACACAAATTTTCATTCTGAATCTGCCCCCTCTTTTTCTGGTTGCCTTCACTCAGCATGACTGGATCCAGTGAATCCAGTTTGATCCACTTAGTGACAAATTGCATGATTTAATCTTTTCTTATAGCCAAGTAGTAATCCATTGTGTATCCATATCACATTAAAAAAACTTATACTATGGTAAAACCATATTTCTAAATGGCAAAGGAAGGAAGCATTGGGATAGTAGTCACCTTCAGGGGAGAGAAATCAGGTATAGGTTGGGTGTAAATGTTCTCATTTACATTCTGAACAGGACATACATGGATATTTATTGTTCAACAGGTATGCAAGTAAGTAGGTAAGTAACTGAACAAAGGTTTGCCCAGGCTAGGGGTGAGATGATAATGAATCAAGGAGGATGACTAATCAAGTTGTAATTACCTTGTCACTAAAGTTTTTTTGATCATACCTACCAGTGCTCAGGGATCTACACTCAGGAGTCACTTCTGGTAAGTTTCTGGGGACTATATGGGGTCCTGAGATTGAACTCGGATTGGCTGAGAGGCAAATGTCCTACCTGCTGTACTATATTGCTCTGCCCACTCTTCACTGAGATTTCTGTGTAAAGTGAACTTCATGAATGCTTATTAAATTTCTGAATTTTGGGACCGGAGAGATAGCATGGAGGGTAGGCGTTTGCCTTTCATGCAGAAGGTCATTGGTTCAAATCCCTGCATCCCATATGGTCTCCTGAGTCTGCCAGGAGCCATTTCTGAGCGTGGAGCAGGAGTAACCCCTGAGCACTGCCGGTTGTGATCCCCAAAAAACATTTCTGAATTTGAGGAATTTTGAATGTATCATTTTAAGTACCTTTTACAAATGACCCAGATTCCCATTAAAAGGTACAGTATTGAATTGGGAAGCAGTGTAACTCCTAAACTCTTGGTTTGATCTCATTTGCAAATGCACTCTCTAGTACATACTATACATATACAACTATAGCATACTATACAACTAAAAGAATAATATATTATATTTTCTGGTGTATAAGATGACTGGCTATGGGCCAAGAAAATCAAAACCAACCAAACAAACAAACAAACAAAAAACGATGACTTTTTAACCCATGAAAAACTCTTGAAAGTTGGGGGTCATCTTATGCACCAGTACACCATGCTGAAACTTACTCAAGCTTCAGGGACAGGTGATCCACCCCACTCTTACCACTACATCCCATCCAACTGCCAGGCGTCATCATTTAGTCCTCTGCTTGTCCTGATTAATTGTTCAGAGCATACAGAGGAGCTGAGTTACCAAGCATCACATCTCATCCAGCTGCCAGGTGTCATTGCTAGTATGCCGCTTTTGGGTGTTCAGTCCTCTGTTCAGCTTTTATGGGACACAGAGGAAGAGCTCTGTTTCCCTCTAGCTGTCCTATTAATCACTGCACCCCAGCCAGCTGCTCCTGGAGGAGCCCATCTCCCTGCTTTCAATGTAGATCACAATTTAAAAAAAATCAGAGTTACTCACTACAAATGACAAATGTAAAATGATTGTTGCAAAGTCACTGCAAAGTCTAGCTATATTAAACATATACAGTTAACCTTTGAGGGTTCTACTCTTTTTTTCTTATGCTTTTTAATTTTCATTTGGTGTGTGTTCAAAGAGAGGTAGTCTTATATGGTGAATATAGCCCAAGCCCTATATTTTAACAGGAAAAGTAGGGTGTCGTCCTATATGCCCAGCCATCTTATATGCCAAAAAATATGGTACTAAAATCACTTCATGAACTGAGAACGAGAAAACTTCTTTGTTGCTGGAGTTTCACTCAACAATGGTTAAGCTTAATCCTGGCTCTGTGCTTAGATATTACATCTGATATATATATATATATCTGCAAATATACATACACATATATGTTTTGAGTCACTCCCAGCAATGTTCAGGTGTTACTCCAGGCTCTGCATTCAAAAATCATTTCTGGTAAGTTTAGGAAACCATATGAGATTCTGGGGTTTTAACCCAGGTCAGCCACATGCAAGGCAACACACTACCCACTGTTCTATTGCTTCAGCCCCTTTTCCCATATGTAAATTTTTATTCCACTTGACATCATACACAGAATTAAACTTAAAAAAGAAAATTTAAATGTGCACCTTTTACAAGTTAAAGAAAAATGGAGTCTTAGCATTTGAATTGGCTTGCAAAAAATCCCTTATATGTTAGAGGGACAAACTGTGCTAAATTCGGCAGATTTAAAATAATCTGTACACAGTCATTTTGAAAAAGTTAAACTGTTTTCAAGGTTACTTTTAACATTTAAATTTATAGGCACTGACCAATTTACAGCTATTTACATAAACAATTAATAAACACTGTAGCTTGTGAGCAGCCACCACAATTTCATGTCACAGACCAATTGGTCTTGATACAAGTGATCTTCTGGGGTCCCTTGAAAGGTGTGTAGCAGGATCGGTGAATGGGTAACAAAGGCCAAGGAATCAAGTTGGGTTCAAGCTCTGTTCAGTTTATTCAAATGAAAAGGTGGAATGTATATACACTCGATTTATTTACAAATCATAAGGCTAATTTACCAAAAAAGGCACAGTGTCAAATTGTTCTTGGCATATTTCTGATGCGGGCTAGTTTCACTTTTGAGGCTGCTTTTTGCTATCAGAAGTTTCTTAGTATCAAGGTCAATTCAGAATTGTTTGGTATAAAGCTTGCCATAAAGAGTACAGGTAGAGAAATAGCTACACTAACAACAATGGGGACAATGTCAATGAGTGAGAGAAGTAGAATGCCTATCTTGAATATAGGAGTTGGGGGGAGGAGGGAGAATGGGGCATTGGTGATGGGAATGTTGCACTGGTTAAGGGGAGTGTTCTTTATATGACTGAAACCCAATCACAATCATGTCTAAAATCGAAGTGCTTAAAGATATTGCTTAAAAAAAGAATTAAAAATAATTCCCAGATATAGTATATTGATGTAAACGTAAAGAAAATAATTGGGGGCCGGGCGGTGGCGCTGGAGGTAAGGTGCCTGCCTTGCCTGCGCTAACCTAGGACAGACCTCGGTTTGATCCCCTGGTTCCCCATATGGTCCCCCGTGCCTGCCAGGAGCGACTTCTGAGCGAATAGCCAGGAGTTACCCCTGAGTGTCACCGGGTGTGATCCAAAAAACCAAAAATAAATAAATAAATAAATAAAAATAATATTTTTGGTATTATGCATACTGAACTGGGCCCTAAAATATTATGACTGCACATAGGCTAAGAGCAAAATTAGATCATAGGGTGGGTAATTATTTTGTAAGACTAAAAATACTTAAGTCTAAGCAAATGTTCCTCATGCCTCATAAGGTGTGTTTGTATGCATGAGTAATTTCTAAAATGTCAGCTAAACTATGTCTCAAATAAAATTTTAAAATATCAGCTAAAATATGTCTTAAATGATATTTATGCTAAATCCCTGGATTGTTTCCAGATTCTATTATTGTAAATAGCACAATGAATATAGATGTGCAGAAAGGCATTTTTTTGTATTGTGTCTTTTGTGTCCCTAGTGTATATCCCTAGGAATAGTATATCTGGATCATGTGGGAGCTCAATTTCCAGTTTTTTGAGGAATCTTCATATTATTTTCCATATAAGGCTTGACTAGGTGGCATTCCCACCAGTAGTGAATGAGAGTTCCTTTCTCTCCACATCCCTGCCAGTACTGATTGCTCTTGTTCTATGTGATGTGTGCCAGTCTCTGTGGTGTGAGATGGTACCTAATTGTTGTCTTGACTTACCTCTCTCTGATATTAGTGATGTGGAGCATAAATCCTATAAATTGTATACTAAAAAGGTGGCTACAAGGACAAGATTTGATTTCAGGGATCAAAACTTTATAAACTACATGCAAAAGAAGGGTCTAAACATCTGTACTATCTCTTTGGTACAGAAAACACTTTTTTCTTACAGAAAAGTACAGTTTTTAAGGGGTTTTTCACTGAAAAACTTCTTGTTCAAGTGCTTTGAAAAACTTTCTACCTTGAATTTTCAAGGTTGTTCAAGTCTATGATTATCAGAGCATGGATGTTGGAAGGAAGATGATTCATTGCCCAAATTACAGTGTGGCAGGTCTCAGTGGAAGCAGTGTTAGATGATGACTAAATCTAAATGGCCAGCCCAGAGATGATGTCTTTTATTTTTAGGGGCTCCAGGAAATGAGGTCTTCAGGTCCAGGCATACTATAAACTATAAACTTCAGTGGGCTTTGCCAGACAACCTCACTTAAACATTTTATTTTGAATAGAAAGAACTTGATCTCTGTGCTCTCAAATGCCACAGTTTTCTTTAACACTGCATTTTTACTTCTGTTATTACTCCTCCCAATGTCCACAGGCAGAAACTTGAGCTTTCATGGGAGGAAGTGTTCCCAAACTCCTATTTCCTTTCACTACTACTTTCCACAGGTTAACTATGTATTTTTAATGGAAACTTTTATTTTCTTTCACAATTTTTGCATTTTTAGTATTTGAATACACATATTTACACCTAATCATCTCTTAAAACAAAATTTTGACTAGGGATATGGTAGAGCTGTTATAGAAATTAGTGCGCATGAAAACCTAACATGAACCTGGCACTGCTCCTCTACCACGTGGTCTCCACCAAACACCAATGGATGCAGTTCTGGATGACCCTTCTATGTACTGTAGGAGTGTCACTCCCCAGCAAGAGTCTCATGGGGTCTTCAGGCCATTACACTGAACTGGCCACCCTACCCAGTGAGATACACCTGTGGGGCACCCAGACTCCCTGAGCAGAATTTAGGAGTTACCTCCCCACTCACAAAAGAAAAAAATACTTTGAGCTGAGCTAATCATTTTTTTCCTATTTATAAAATTTTTATTTTTTACCACATCTTACCCAAACTCCCCCACCCACTCAAGTCAAATTATAAAGTTGTCCTTAAAGTAATCAGTAAGTCAGGCTTAAATTTCAGGTCATTTTTTTCTGACTGAAATAGTGTCAGGACATCTGGTATTCTTGCACAGCCACATACACCCATACACCACCGCACAGCACCTCAACATCTCATAGTACTTCAGGACAGTAGAATTGTGGAAAATTCGATGGAAAAGTCATATAGAAGACAACTAAGTTCAGTGAGTCTAAACAATAATACAGAAGTCCCAAATAGAACTAATCAGTACAGTAGGTTTTTGGGTCACACCTGGCAGTGCTCAGGGGTTATTCCTGGCTCCATGCTCAGAAATTGCTCCTGGCAGGCACAGGGGACCATATGGGGCACCGGGATTCGAACCAATGACCTTTTGCATGAAAGACAAATGCCTTACCTGCATGCTATCTCCCGGGCCTTTAATCAGTACAGTAGGTTTTTAGACAATGACTTTAGTAATAATAGTTAGTATAAGATTTATCAGTTATCACAAATTGACTATTATTTATCTAAGTTTGATAATTTCCTTTACCTTTGGGTTGTAACAAACAATATAAAGTCAGATTTGTTTCTGTCTGCAAGAGGGCAGACTAGGGCTGTGGGTGGGAAACTGAGGACATAGGTGGAGCTTTGGAAGGTCACATTAATGGTGGAATGGGAGTTGGAACATTAATGCCTGAAACAATTGTATTATGATTGACTTGGCAAATCATTGTGTTATAATAATTTCTTTTAATTCTAAATACTGAAATGAGATACTAGAGGCTAAGGTTTCAACATCTGCATTTTGAGGAGATCACGTTTCAGTTTGAATAACCTCCATAAATTGTCAAATTTTGAAAAACATTTCTAAAAACATTTCATTCATGCATGTAAAAATTTAGTACATTAAAATTTTCTGTAGGGGTACTAGAAAGATAACTGACCCAAGTTCTATCTGACACCCCATGGAGTTTTCTGAGACTCCCATAGAGGTAATGAGTCCTGAGCACTGACCAGAAGTTCCTTGAGAACTTTTGGATGTGATTCAAAAAACAAACCAAACAAAATTTCTGTCTTTCATTCAAGATTGATGTTAATAAACACCTAAATTGATAAAGCATTAACTAGTTTGTGTGTCAATGTTCTCAATAGATATATTACTACAACTTTTAGATATCCAAAACAAAAAGAAAATTCAGGGGCCCAGGAGATAGCATGGAGGTAAGGCGTTTGCCTTTCATGCAAAAAGTCATTGGTTCGAATCCCGGTGCCCCATATGGTCCCCCGTGCCTGCCAGGAGCAATTTCTGAGCATGGAGCCAGGAGTAACCCCTGAGCACTGCCGGGTGTGACCCACACACACACACACACAAAAAAAGAAAATTCAAAACATTTTAAAATTTACTTTTCATTAGATTTTCCCACAATCTAGTATCTACTAGTTAATTCTATTTAAATTGTATCATTTTTCTCTCATATAATACAAAATATGGTTTCTTAATTAAATTTTTTAATTTCTCACCAACTTAAAAAAAAACTAGAGACTGGAGAGATAGTAGTTGGGTAAGGCATTTGTTTTACATGTGACCAACTTAGGTTCAATCTTTAGCACCTCCTATGTTCCCCTCAGCTTTTTCAGGAGTGATTTCTGAGCACAGAACCAGGACTAAACCCTGAGAATTACTGGAAACCAGAACACCAGAAAAAAAACAAAACAAAACCCCAACAACTAAACTTGCAAAATTGCAGTTGGTCTTCAAGGTGAGGGATGGGGAGGGGCAGAGTCAGATAGTTAAATAAAGATATCATGTTTACCTCCTTTCATGATTATAGAAAATTGATGCCACCAAAATTGAGTTCATTTCCAGAGACACCAATCTTAAATCTGAACAAACAGAGCTTCCACAACAAGTAGCAAAAAAAAAAGTGTCTAGGTAGCACAAAGAGAGGCATTCTGGAGAGAACCCTACCACCACAGTGGGCCACAGCTGCAACCTAAAACAATTTCAAAGCTGCAGAATTTTACCCTTGAAATGTGGGAGGCGACTTGTGTTCAACCACAGCACTCCAGTATTATGGTCTTGTATGTGTAGCATAGAAACAGGAGATGAGTAACCATAAGGTATCAACTGCAATCTGGATTACTATCAGATGCCTTCTATTGACATCCAGAAGGTTTGACTAACTATTGGTAGAGTCATATTCAAATCCAATGTCTATGTAAGCAGATACTGAGGACAAATTTCAGATGAAAACTTCATCCTCATCTTGCTCACCCCCAATCACCCTCACTTTGCAAATAACTGAGTTAGCCAGAAACATGAAATTAACAAGGACGTTAAATCCTAGCATGCTCGGGGGATCATATGGGATGTCAGGAATTGAACTGGGTTTGTCCAGGGTTGGTTGCATGCGAGGCAAATGTCCTACCACTGTGCTATCTCTCTGGCCCCAGTAATGCATTCCTTGACTTCAAATGATATCACAAAACAATAGCAATTTAAATAGTGTGATTCTGAAATAAAAATTACACAGAAATCAAAGGAAAAGAAATATAGAATCAAACCCCCAAAATATGGAGAAATAATTTATAACAAAGGAACAATAGCTTAAAGTGATTAAAGAAAAGTCTCTTTAATAATTGGTTTGGGGGGCCCGGGAGATAGCATGGAGGTAAGGAGTTTGCCTTTCATGCAAAAGGTCATCGGTTTGAATCCCGGTGCCCCATATGGTCCCCCGTGGCTGCCAGGAGCAATTTCTGAGCATGGAGCCAGGAGTAACCCCTGAGCACTGCCGGGTGTGACCCAAAAACCAAAAAAAAAATTGGTTTGGAATAACTATTTAGTCACATGTAAAAGAATGAAACTGAATTTCTGTATCACACCATATACAAAAGTTAAGTGGATGAAAGACTTGAATGTTAGGCTAGAAACCATAGAATATATACAAAATTAAACAAACATATTTCTTTCTTTCTTTCTTTTTTTTTTTTTTTTGGTGTTTGGGCCACACCCGGCAGTACTCAGGGGTTACTCTTGGCTCTCTGCTCAGAAATAGCTCCTGGCAGGCATGGGGGACCATATGGGACACCGGGATTCGAACCAACCACCTTAGGTGCTGGATTGGCTGCTTGCAAGGCAAAGACTGCT
>PVKC010048213.1:0-10934 GCA_004027635.1 Crocidura indochinensis | reverse complement strand
AAAAAAAAAAAAAGGTATCATCTCACACCATAGAGACTGGCACATATCACAAAGAATAAGAACAGCAACCAGTGCTAGTGTAAATGCAGAAGAAAGGGACTATCATTCTCTGCTGATGGGAATGCATACTAGTCCAATCTTTGGGAAAACAATATGGATATTCCTCAAAAAAGGTTAGAAATTGAGCTCCCATTTGATCCAGCTATACCAGTGATGGCTAACCGTTTTGAGCTCGCGTGCCCAAACTGCCACACAAAACCAAAGAATTTCCTTAAAAGTGCCATAAATAATTCTGTGAAAAGAAAAAGAAATAAAACATAAAAAAAAAGTGCCAGCACATCAATTAAATCTTAATAACAAGATTGTAGATCTAAAAACTATGCGGATGCACCACATATCTTAACTGTGGACCTTCCCACATGCCAGCTGCAAGGCCTTTGCGTGCCACCGCTGGCATACGTGCCATAGGTTCGCCATTGCTGAGCTATACCACCCATAGGGATATACCCTAGGAACACAAAAACACAATATAGAAATGGCCTCTGCTCTCCTATTTTTATTGTAGCACTATTTACAATAGCCAGAATCTGGAAACAACCCCAGTGCCAGACAACAGATGAGTGGCTGAAGAAACTGTAGTAGATCTACACAATTGGAATACTATGTAGCAGTTAAGAAAAATGAAGTGTGTGTGGGGGGGGGGGGATGAAGTCATGAAACTTAATTATACATGGATAGATATGGACATTATTATGCTGAGTGAAATGAGCCAGAATGGAAAGAGAGAGACATAGAATCAAATCACTCATCTGCAGAATATAAGAAAAATAAGGGGCCCGGGAAATAGCATGGAGGTAAGACGTTTACCTTTCATGCAAAAGGTCATTGGTTCAAATCCCGGTGCCCCATATGGTCCCCCGTGCCTGCCAGGAGCAATTTCTGAGCATGGAGCCAGGAGTAACCCCTGAGCACTGCCGGGTGTGACCCCCCCCCAAAAAAAAAAGAAAAAAAAGAAAGAAAAAGAAAAGACAGTATGGCAATAATATCCAGAGACAATAGAGATGAGTCAAGAGGACCAGTCCATGCTAGAATACTCCCCACAAAGAAAAGTGAGTGCAATTAAGAGTCTACTATGACAATGACAGTTAGAAATGATCACTCTGGACAAGAACTGGGTGCTGAAAGGGGGATAAAGTGACATGTCATGGATCCCTTCATTAACAAAAGTTCAAACCTTAGTGTCAAATAGCAAAGAACAAGAGAGAATGACAGAGAGAGAAAGAAAAGCAAAAAATCTGCCCTAGAGACAGGCAGGGGGATGGGGGGTAGGAGGAGAATGGGGAACATTGGTGGTGGGAAAAGTATACTGGTGAAAGGTGATATGCATTCTGTGACTGACAAACTATGAATAACTTTAACAATGATAGTTAAATAAAGCAATTAAAAAAGAAAAAAATGAAATTAACACAGAGACACAAATTTTCTTACTGCTTATTGAAGAAATACGGCTGTGATCCCAGTCTTTGAGCAAGAGCTTCAAAGCACTGATCCACATCTTCTAGAACCTAGTTAGGCAACATAGATCAAAGGCGGGGGGAAAAAATCATCAGAACAATAAAATATGTCCAAAACTCACTTTGTATCATGATTTTAACAAAAATGTAAATTTGGGGGCCGTTTACTAAAGCAGAATTTCTACATATACTCTCTATTTATTTGTCTGTGCATCTATAGTGTATATCTATATCTCTATATATTTATTCTATGTAAAAAATGATGGAAGAACATTTAAGAGAAATTTCCTTCAATTCAACTATATTTGGGACCAAAGAAATAGTACAGTAGATAAGGTACACAAGTGGTTGACATGAATTCAATCCCTAGTAGCCCATATGGTTCCCTGAGCCTGCCAGGAGTAATCTCTGAGCACAGAGCCAGAAATATGCCCTATGCTCTGCAAAGTGTAGCCCCCAAAATAATAAAAGGAAAATTTTAATAATAAAAATAAATTCAACTATATTCAAGTTACTTAAGTATCACTGAAGGAATTTTAAAGGCTTAAGATACAGTTCAATGAGTTGAGCACATGCTTTGCAAGAGAATAACCCAAGTTTAATCCAAGAGCACATGGTTCCCAAACACAGAGCCAAGAGTTGGCTCCAGCACTGCAGAGTATGGCCCAGCAAACAAAGAATGATTTTTCTGGAACCTTTATACTCCTATAAAACTGCTTCCCTAAATTCATATCATTAAATAGATTGTATGTATGTGTACATGTAAAGATACATATATGTAAAATATATAGTCTGTTTCATAAAAATGATGCTGCTGACCCTCCAGGAGTGAAAGCATTCACGTTATTTTCCCACTAGTAGAGATGGATCATTTTTATTTAAGCCCAATTCTCTTCTCCAATCCCCCTTGTGGCCAATAGCAACATCAATAGAAGTCTAGCCAGGACTAGGTAGGGCCTGGGAAAACATTTAGAAGTTAATAAATCTTAACCTTGACAAGACATATATGTTTTTTAATTTTGCTACTCCAGTAAGTTTGAGAACAAAGAAAATAGATATATTAAGCACTACATTTAACAAGTATTATTTTTTAAGTCCTGGTGTAGCAGATCTATATTTATTGGCATAAAAGATGCTCCCAATGCATGTGGAATGGGCTGAAAAAGCAGGTTATAGAATGGCAAATATAATGATTTTGTTTAAAAAAAAACATGCTAAAAGACGTCTAAAATAATGTTCTCCAAACTGTGTATAGTAGCAATTCCTAGGTGGTACAACTTAAAGCCATTTTTAAGAGCTTGCCAGAAAGATCTGGAAGGGGAGTGCCACTACTCTATACATTTGACTTAGAAGGATGATCTTCCTACAGGTTGGAGCAATATAGTACAGCAGGTACTTGCCATGCACACAGCCCAACTGGAGTGCAGAGCCAGGAGTGAATCACAAGGACCAGCAGGCATGGCCCAAAAGCCAACAACAACAACAACAACAACAACAACAAAATAAATGGTCTGTCTCATTTCAGGAAGGCCATCCACTTCAGAGTGTAAGAAAATCGGGGAGGCAAGAAAGACAGACATGGGAATCAACTCCATCTACAGATGGAGAGCAGATGTCATAGCCACATCATCCTCATATCCTACTTTTTTTCAAACTACCCTGTAACTATATCATTTATTTTATAATTAGTATGAGTGATCTATAGAAAACAAAAGTACTTTGTGTTAGAGAAATCAAGAAACAGTTGCTTTATTATTTGTTTAAAGATTTCTCAATCTTCCAGAATAAATTCCTTTATCCTTTATAACAGAGGTGTGTCAACTTTAGTCTAAACTGACCTGGTCGAGAGTCTTGTTACCCCAGCCAATAGCTTTCATCTTACGTTTAACTTCCCACCGTTTTTGATAGGCCAAAATATGATTCAGAGGCCAAGGATAAGGAGATCCATATCTAGCATGAGTGATCTAAAGAAAAAAAGTTTTGTTAAAATATAATTCTAATCAAAATAAAGACGTTTTAAACAAACAGAATTCTAAGGAAAATATATTTTCAAAGAATATGAATACAGCAATGGAAGGAGAAAAAAACAAAGCTTGCAATTTAAAAAATTAAAATTTTAAACCATTCCCTTTAAAAATATATAAACTTTATGTACTTTGCAACCAGTTATATCAAACAATGACACATAGCTTCCCTAAAATGTATGTGCAAGCAAAATTAAAGTAAGTGAAAAACTATATCACTAATGGTATAAACCACGATGTTTCATTTATGAGCAGGGACTTACGATTCTGAGCAAAAGTGTTTTCTCATTAAATTTTAATTAAGATAAATGTTACTGAACCACTCACCTCCCCTACTGTAGCTTCATCACACCACTGAAGATACAACTAGGAACAAAGGAAGAGTCACTAAACTTTAGAATACCAAGAAGAAAATGGATAAAGAAAGTTATCTCTTCCCATAATAATTTTTTATAGGCATCCATTATAATACCTATGTGAGAGTTGGGCTTTTTCCCCTTGGCTAATGTTAATACACAGTATCATAAAATTTAATGTAGTACTTTATAAAAATAGTTCTTATTTGGACAGTACATCACTAAATACCATGAAGATATTGTACAAATATTATTAAAGGGAAATAACGAGTAGATAAAAATCATTCCTTTTTATGAAAAGAAAAACTAGAAATAAAAATATTGGACAACTTGTTCAAAGATAATAATCAAATTCATGTAATAATCCTAGCCCCAGTTTGCTTAATTATTTTCTAATTTCTCTCACTATAAAATAACTCATTAAGAATATTATCATTTATGAGAATAAAGCCCTATTATATATTAAATATTAGATATAATATATTATACCTCGGTAGTCAACAGCATATTGTTGACTAATTCCATGTAGGCTTTCATTTCTGCTTTTTGGACTTCATCCAGCCCATCACTAAGAGAATGACCCTAGAGAAAATTAAAAAAAAATTTAAGTGTACCACATTAAAAATATAACATCTTTCAGTTACCTTCTACCAAGTACTTGGTAATATAACACTACTACATATGTTCAATGGGTTAATCTCCAAAATATCATCTAATACAAATTATTTTATTTTCAAATATAAATAATACTTAGCCATCATTATAAAATATAAATAAGTAGTACCTATCACTATAAAAATATCTCTATGCTCTTTAGATTTTAAGTCACACCTGCTGGTGCTTAGGGACTACTCCCAGGTCTGGACTAGGAGGCTGCTCCAGGCAGTGCTAGGGACTGAACTCAGGCCCCTGACATGCAAAGCATGTGCTCAGCACACTGAACTATCTCTGGTTGTAAAAACTGTACCTTTCAATTAAAAAAAAAGCTGTACTACAATCTTATCAAAAAAGAAACCATAATGGCCAGTAAACCTTGTTTACTAACATAAAATAAATGCTAGAGATTAAGATATTGTAACTTATAATGTGGTTAAAGATGAAAAATGTTGGGGCCGGCGAGGTGGTTAGTTAGAGGTAAGGTGTCTGTCTGCCTTGCAAGCGCTAGCCAAAGAAGGACATGGTTCAATCCCCCGGCATCCCAAGTCAGGGGCAATTTCTGAGCATTTAGCCAGGAGTAACCCCTGAGCATCAAAAGGGGGTGCCCCCCCAAAAAATAAGATGAAAATGTGAGTAAAAGTATACTGAAGTAGACATAAACAGATTTCCTATAATACTGCAATGTCATTCCTAGGAATTAAATTTATCCTAAGATAGTCTGATAAGTGTAAAAAAAATAAAGTATGTACATTATTTATCCTTGCACTAAATAATAGAAAAAAATAGTAACAATTTAAATAGTTCATCAATAATGACTCAGTAAATATATTGTCATATACATATGTACAACAGAATGCAGTATAATAATCTTAAAGGGTTATTGTTTTATCTGGGGATCACACCTGCTAGTGCTCAGGAGTTACTCCTGGCTCTGCCCTCAGAGGGCATTCCTGGCTATGCTCTGGGAGTCATATGGGTTGTCAGGGATCAAACAAAGGTTGGAGCTGTGTAAGGCAAATATCCTACCTGCCTTACTATTGCTTCCCCCCCCTTAATGGCTTATTTTTTTATTTTTAGCTAGCATTAACATGGAAGAATTTCCAAATACACTGATGATTTTAAAAGGCAGGTAACAAAATAACAAAAATTATTTTGGACATGTTGTTTATGCTCTGAGAAATTTCTGAAAGTTTCTCAAAAGGTTCACAGATTTTATCCCTTGAGAACTAATGAAAAGAATACTAATTTAAATGGATAAACTGGGACACTCAACTTCTAAACATTCTATATTCCTTTTCCCAAAAGTTAATCTTTTTTGTTTTTTTTTGTTTATTTGTTTGTTTTTTTAGTGGCACTCGGGGGTTAATCTTGGCTCTGAGCTCAGAAATCGCTCCTGGCAAGCTTAGGGGACCATGAGGGATGCTGGGGATCAAACCCAGGTCTGTCCCAGGTCACTGTGTGCAAGGCAAATGCCCAACCACTGACTATAGCTCCAGCCCCAATCTAATCCTTCTTAACAACTTAACAGTTTTCTTTTAAGGCCAGCTTCTCATATGCATAAGCTACAAAATTATCTACCATTTTGTAAAGGTTTTCTTTTACTCTATTTCCTACTAATATACAACATTAGGGAAGAGATATGACTTACATTTTAGAAATATTTATCTAGTAGTTTATATCAGCATTTTATAAAGCTATGTAAAATCAATTTAAATGTTAAGACATTAAAAGAATGATGAGTGACTTATTTAAGAATAACTGTGATCAAATGTATTTAATATCTTTTCTATTACCTTTGCTTTAACAAATTGGACTATTGGGCCAAGTTCCGATACTACTTGATTTCCTACATGAATAAAAGGTACTTTACCTGTTGAAAGAAAAAAAAATATATATACACACACATACACGTACATGAAACACTCAGTAAATTAAGGCTTGTTCTAATCAGAGAAAACACAAACTGAAATATGTATTAATACAAAGTTTCATAAAACTAAGTCTTGAAAAGTATAGTCATGCATGTTAAATTCTATAAAAATGCCTAAACACCTGACTACAAACAAAAATGAATCAAAGTTCAAGGAGTTCATTCTGAAGATATCATTTGACTTGAATAGAAAAACATCACATTCTTTTCAGGATTAATACTAATAAATCATTATCCACCAGTATATTTTAATTATTCCTAACCAAACGCAGACATTGGTTCATAAGCACTGATATATTTCCAAAAAAGTGCACTAGGGCCTTCCTGCAGAGTGAAATTAATAGATGTACATTTAAAGCTACATTAAGAAGCCTCTTTTTAGATCTTCTAATTTCAAATCTCAGATACCTATTAAGGTGAATTTTAATCATGAAAGCTCATTAATAAATGTCTTTGACTCGACAATATTAGGAATTAAGATATTACCAATCATTAAAGGTATGCTACTTTATAAACTGTAATATCAGGTACGTTTCCAACACATTAGAAAAAAGAACAAATAATATATTTACAAAATCTGGCTTCTCCAAATAAATGCCATGTTAAAAATCTAGTATTTCATTCTTTTAAGTACTATGATTTAATTAAATTAGCAAATGATGTTAAGAACAAAATAACCTTCATATAGCAATGAAGTCCTCTCCAAAAGCTAGAGATAGAACTCACTCTCAGACCTAGTTCAAAAAGAGTTCATACTAATATCAGGCTTCTTTCTGGTCCTTTTCAATACTCCTCTGGCTCAGTCAGCTAGAGAGTAATGGATGAGGTGCATAGCACCAACAAAAGCTTCATCGCATCCATAGGACAACATGCATTACAAAAAAAGGCAGGCATTTTGGAACCCCAAAACTCAATAGATAAGGCATTTCCATGTTACCACCATAAAACATTGAATTCTAAATCTGCCTTCCTTCCTCTGCTTTTTAAAGCTTGGTGAAAAAAGAATTTATTTTCTACATATGCTAGGTAATGTGAGATAAAAATCTTTCTCATAATAAAATTTTTGTAACTACTATATTGTTTAAAACAGTACAGTTTCGCTGTGTAAAAATAAAACAAAAATATTTGTGATGAGACCTAGATCAAAGGTTATTTGGGGATGTGGTATTTTAAAAATTTATTTATCATTTTTAATAACTAGTCGGTGTTCTTGGAAGAGTTTAGTTTTTTCCTTTAAAATACTTCGATCATTGTAGGTAATGAAGCAGTGAAGCAGTATTACCAACTGTGTAATAAAATCTCTAAATAAAAAGAAATGAATACAACAAATTAGAAGTGAATAATTCTGTCACTACACTTAATTAAAGGAGCTAATGCTATATCCTCATTAGATTAGGTGTCAGGCAAAAGCATAGGAGGACAGTTATCCTATAGTTCCTAAGGTTCTGATCTTCCATCTTAGGCAGTATAATAATTTTTAAAACTTTAAGGGAAGCAAGGTATTGCCAAGCAGTTTCAAAGAATATCATAAAAAGAAAAAATTCTATATATGACATATAAGTCAACAATCTCATATTACTGATAAAGTAACTGAGGTTCAAAAAATATAATTTTTCAAAGAAAAATTAAACTTAAAATCTCTGAAATCTGTCAAGCATGCTGACACTTTAAAAAGCTATCCCAAGATCAAGTAAATAAAACACATTTTGTCTGATTACCTCAAATCATATGGACAGAATAATAACAGATATGATTAAATCTAAACACTTTAATAGAAAACGTCAGTATATATACCTATAAGGCTCTTCCTATAAATATATGTATGTAATGTAATCTCAATATTTATTTGCCTTTCATATGAAAATTTCATAAGATAATTAGCTATGTGGGTGATATTAAACATATTAACACAGTAATTTAGGAAACAAGCAGATAAACTATGCATTTCTATCACTATGCAATATAATTAATTTCATTAGAATTCAGCAAAATTATAAAAAACTAATACATAAATTTAATATCAAATGTGTCAAAAATGACTTTTAATAATTTAAAATGACTTCATAACTCTAGGAATTGATATATTTTAAATGTACACTGACAAATCTGTAAATTCAAACTTAATGTAGAAGAGGATATCTTCACTGATTTGACTCCCCCCGCCCCCCTTAGCCACATTCAGCAATACTCAGGGGGTTTATTCCTCGCTTTGCACTCAGAAGTTGCTCCTGGCAGGCTCAGGAGCCATATGGGATGCGGGGGATCAAACCTATGCAAGTCACATGCAAGGCAAAAAAACCTACCCACTGTGCTATCTCACTCTGGCCCCCAGAGTTTGACTATTTTTTTTACCCCTTAAGAAATTTAAATCATTTAAATACAGATAAATTAATTAAAAAAAAAAGAAATGTAAATGAGGGGCCAGAGAGATAGCATGGAGGTAGGACATTTGTCTTGCACGCAGATGGACAGTGGTTCAAATCCCAGCATCCCATATGGTCCCTCGACTCTGCCAGGAGTGATTTCTGAGCATAGAGCCCGGAGTAACCCCTGAGTTCTGCGGGGGGTGTAACCTAAAAAACAAAAAACAAACAAAAAGGAAAGAAAAGGAAAATAATTTAAATGAAAAAAAATATTTAACACATTATCCCAATAAAGAGAGAAATGTCTCCATAATGATACACTTAGTGTATGACAAGAGACTCATTCATAAAGGAGTGATTCTGGGACTAGAGTAATAGTACATTGAGTAGGGTAGGCACTAGCCTGGGATGCTTTCAACCTGGTTCAATACTTGTCATCCCATATGGTCCCCCAAATCTGCCAGTTGTAATTTCTAAGCAGAGAGCCAGGTGTAACACTTGAGTTCTGCCAAATGTGACCCAAACTCTCCCCCGCTTCAAGGAGTGATTCTGTATACTGTTATAGCTCCAGCAAAACCATAATCCTAATAATTCATTCCAATCCTACTTAGCACTTTTATCAGTCTTATAGCATTGTACTTTTGTATTAAAATTATTGGAGTATTTATTGAAACTGTACCCTAACCTGCTATCACATAAAACGTGGAAAAAATAATGATGGGGGAAAAATAAGAAGGGCTAAAATTTTCATTTAAAGTATCTTAAACACTGGGCCAGAGAGATAGCAATCCAGGATGGATGGTGGGTCAAATCCCAGCATCCCATATGGAACCCCATGCCTGCTAGGAGTGATTTCTGAGCACAGAGCCAGTAGTAACCCCTGAGTGCTGCTGGGCGTGAGCCCAAAACAAAAACAAAAAAATAAAGTATCTCAAAAATCTGTCAAAATTTCTTTTTTGGGTGGTGGGGGGTTCACACATGGCTGCACTCAGGGGTTACTCCTTGCTCTGCACTCAGAAATCGCTCCTGGCAGGCTCAGGAGATCAAATAGTATGCTGAGATTCAAACCAACATCTGTCCTGGTCAGCTACGTGCAAGGCAAATGCTCTATAGCTGTGCTATCTCTCCAGCCCCCTGAAATCTGTCAAAATTTCTAAGAAAGAATTAGAAACCAAATATATTCAGAGATGATATCAACAACTTTTGATTCCATAAATGTCACTTTTTCTGTCTACATATGAGAGATAATTTAGATAACAATGCATTAATATTATGTTTTCTGAGTAGTCATATATGACAAAAGAAATGAAAGATCATATTTGCTTAATATTTAATTAAATTCTTTTTTTATTATAGGTTAAGTGACAGGGTTATAAATATTCAAGTTTCTAGTATTGATACACAAAAGTCACACCATAGTCCTGCCACCTTCCCGTTAAACTATGTGAATCTATGATCCTTCCCTTTCACCCTGCCCTCGTTTTCTGTTAGTTGTAATGTTGGTACATACTCAAGAAGGTAATAATATGCAACATTTACTATTTAAAACAATACCTTTAATATTCTAGAAACCATCACTAATCAGATCTAAGTAGTCAATCTCTCCACCAAAGTCACCAAAGTTTGCAACTGTACTTTACAAAATCATAAGAAAATTTTAAGTGGTAGTCCCCACTCTCCTTTAAAAAAAAGCGTTTTTAAATATAGGTACGAAAGAGACCAATGGTGCTATTTCATCAGTACAATAACTAAGGATGGGGAAGCACTTACCTGATGGCGACATGTATTCGGCATTTGCCCTACAAACCACTTTGACAGGCAGGTTACACATTTGTAAAAAGGTCTGTAAATCAAGAAAAATATACGGTCTAGTATATATACATTAAAGTATTTTTATTTTGAATATAACTCTTTATTCTTTTCAAAACTCAAACATCACAACCCTTGGAAAAACAAATTAATTTAAGATGAAAAGTCTGTCATTTCATTACTAAAAACCAGTATGATTTAGACAGCAATAAATGAAGCTCAAAACATTTATATATTGTTATAGAGGAAAATTAATAATCATCCACTAATTTTACAGGATA